>JAXASZ010000592.1:0-38987 GCA_038407095.1 Ceratocystis destructans
CTCTTGCGTGGGGTAGTTGCTTTTTAAAACTTTGCCCCTCGACACACTTTATTTTTCGTCTTTAACCTTAGCCTGAATGAGAGGCAATTACCCAGAAAAAAAGAAGGAAAAAAGCAAAAAAAAAAAGCAAAAATCAAAAAGTCAAGCCCCCCCCCCGTAGGAAATCCCTTCGCTTTCTTTCACCTTCTTTCACCCTCATAGTTTAACACTGCAGATGTGTGTCCATCTATCCTGACAAAGGCATATCACATCCACCCTACATCTAGTAAGATTCTGCTAGGGCCGCGGGGATGAACTAATGTAAAGCAAGTTTCTGCTAGTTCTCGTTGGCCAATCAACAAGCCCAATTTACCTTTTAGGTTGTCCAAGGACCCCCCGAGCCCAAATAAGACGGATGTTCTTCACCGAACACAGAGACCCGTTTTTATAGCGTGTCTCACCGAATAATACCCCCACTTTGCTCTCTATTTCACCGAGCAATCTTCACAGAAAATTTTACCCTGACATGTGAGACAGCCGTCACGATACTACGCGCTAACAGTGTTGGTTCAGAAATGATTGATGAATTTTGAGGTATCTAAACAATCTTGCGCCACCAATGACAAGCTTGTCTTGTTAGCCAACTCTAACTTGAAATGCAGAGAGATAATGAAAAACACAGAAAAAAACAACGGAAAGCGTGCTTGAACGTCTGAAACAAGAAGATCAAGAGTCAAAACAGTTATGCAAAAAAAAAACCAAGCAAAATAATTTTAAACACCAGTGTGACAGCAACAATGCAGGCCCCCTTCCCTCAGTTGATTAAGTAAGATGTGAGGATGAAATGTGAGAAGAAAAATGAGAGACAAAGAGTAAAAAATAAAAGGGAGGAAAGAAAACAGATCAGAATCAAAAGGCTGCCACTGCTTGGCTTACAGAGCAACCTTCTTCTCATCTATCGAGTCGCCAGAGCGCGAGATGTTGTAAGTGCGCTGCATGTAATCGTTGACCTCAGGAGAGAAGCAGGTGTCGTTGGAGCAGCTGCCGTCTTCAGTAGTGGCACGCTCCTGTTCGGCAGCAATCCACTCCGCCTTGTACTCGTTGATCTTCTCCTCGTGGTCCAACTGGGGGTTGTACGAGTTTCCAACGCCGCGGAAACGCTCCCACAGTGACAAGTGCTGCTTGTGCACAGCAATACCGTGGTAGTTGTTCTCCTCGCCCTTGAGAATGTGACCCCAGCGACGCTCCTGCTCCTGCAGATCCAGACCGGTGGTGTCGGGGAGAAACAGCCAGGTCAGAACCATACCGGCCAGACCAAACCAGGGAACAAAGTAGAACTTGGTCTGGTCGTCAATGTAGTTGTACAGGACGGAGGCCAACAAAGCACCCGCCTTACCCAGGCAAGCAGAGAACCCGTGGGCGGAAGCGCGGATCTGAGTGGGGAAGACCTCACCAGCCACGAGGAAGGTAACCGAGTTAGGACCGAACTGGTTGAAGAAGGAGGACAGGAAGTACATGACCTGGAACCAGTGAATGTTCTCGGGGCGCTTGTAGTACTCGAAGTTGTAGGCCGGGATGACAAACATCAGGAAGCACATGAAAAAGCCAACCTGCTGCATGTTCTTGCGGCCATACAGCTTATTGTCAATGAGGAAAGTAGCCAGGTAGTAGCCAACCATCGAGACAGCCACGTTGATAAGCGACCACCACCACTGCGTAAGCAGAGAGTCGGGGTTAGAGGAAATAACCTTGATGAAGGCACCCTGGAACAGCTTGTTACCGTAGAAGAAGACATCGTTGGCGAACCAAGTGCCAGCAGTAGCGAGAATACGACCGCCAAAGTGGCCGAAAGTGAAGCGCAGGGCGTTGAGATCGTACCCAGTAACCTTGGCCTTCTTCTTGGCCAGCTCCAGCTGCTTAGAGGCGTCGGGCATCTTCCAGATGCGGTAGTACACGAGCCACAGAGTGCCAATAGCAGGCAGGGCAAAAGACAGGCGGAAGGTGACTTGGGCAGCCATCTCAGAGTAGGGCGGGTTGCCAGGGTTTCCAGCATGGCGGTTGAAGATAAGCAGGCAGACAATCAAAGTCAGCTGGTTGAAGAACTGGCCCCAGCCCTGCATGAGGAAGGCCATAGTAACACGGCGACCACGGTGGAGACGATCCTCGCGGGTCGACATGGTGCCAGCGGCAAGAGCATTCTCCATAGCAGCGGTGGCAGTGACGGGGTACTCACCACCGACACCAATACCGTAAAACATCAGGCAGAGGGCATAGCAGATGACCCAGCCCTGGAGGGTCAGACCCCAAGAGGCAGTAAGCATGACCAGACCGATGAACATGATAACGGCATCCTGAATCAGACCAAAGCGACGACCAATCCAGTCACCCATCACACCAACTAGCATCTGACCAACCATGATACCAACAATCTCAAGGTACGTCTAAAATATTCAACGTTAGTATTGGGCAAGGTCTAATACGGCAATCGAAAGAGAGAATAATAAGAAGAAGGAAAACTTACCACCGCAGCGATCCAGTTCTGGCTGCAGACACCGGGCTGGCTATGGCCCCAGCAGTGAGGCCAAACAGCCTTGAACAGAGGCGAAAGGTTGCCGATGGAGAACAGCACATAACCTTCTAGACCCAGACCAGCACCAGGAAGAATGGCATTGTCAAAGTACCACGAGAAGGGCGACAGAGGGTCCTTCTTGATCATCTGTCCCAGAGAGCGAAGCTCGGCAGCCGCCTCAGCAGCATCAACCGAGGTGACGAATCTAACTCGCTGACCAAGAGGGAGATCAGCCCAGTAGACGCCATCGGTGGTGTAGGAATCATCGGGGTGGGTGAGAGAAGCAAAGGCACGCTTGTCATCGACACTAACACCGGAGGCTGTGACGGGGGCAACGGCCGCGTTGACTCCCTTCATTTCGGACATTATGAATATGCAGAAAAATTGGAAGGATTAAAAAGAAAGGAAAGTAAAGATACCTGATAGAGAAGGAGGATACAAGGTACCTCGACTTGACTATCTTGTAGTGATATGGGAGGAAAGGAAAGAAAGGAGGGGAGGGGATGGTAGCACAAAGGCCTAAGTCTATCAAGGCAAGGAGAAGAAAGAGCCTTAAGAAATGCAAATCTTTCTAGTATCTGCGCCTTTCTCTGCCCGAGAAAAGAACTAGATAAACAAGAAGAAAAGGCGTGAAGAAAGTAGTAGGCAATGGAACCTGTGAGGAGGATGAAGAAGAAAGAAGGAGAGGCTGGAATGGGCAAAAACAAGGGAGGAGCTGTCGAGACTTTATAATAGGCAAAGGAAAGAAGGAGAGAAACAGGAGAGTAAGAACCGCCCCCAGAGAACCCAAGACCGGGAAACTGCTAATCCAGCGCCAGCAAGCCAGCAAGAGCCGACGAAAGAGGCAAGAGAAGCAGCGTTCTGTCAAAACCTTTCCCACCACACTAAGCTCAAACTAAGAAGGAACCTTTTTTCTTCGTTCGCTCTTTCCCAATGCTCCCACACAAGCCACCCACGGGGTACGAATACTCCCTTTACTTCCACGCCCCTCCCCTTGTGTCTACATTCTTCATCCTTCTTTTTTATCTTTTTTGTTTTTAAGTTATTGCTTTCTTCAAATTTATTTTTGGGCAGGTCTACCACGGGAGTTATTACCCTCAGCGTTTTCGGGTATATCTACTCGAGAAAGAGGGACCTGCTATTGCCACTAAATTATGTTATATTTTATAGATTCTTTTTAGGGAGAATAGAGGGGGGGGGCGGGCTTACATGCAATGCAGCTCAAAAGTCTCAGTTGAGAACAAAAAGAGCCAGAAAGAAAGAAAGACAGTAAGGCAAATCCAAGTGTCCTTGACAGCCCAGGGCTTGGCTTGCTGCAATCGTCTTTGCTGAGGGCAGTTTCTTGCTACTGCTGGCCGCCCCGTCTAGTCTTCAGGCTATCAATCAGCACATCTAACTGGAGCACGTTTTCCTCTATTTTTGCCCTCTTTTCTTCCCTTTATTTTTTTCTTCAGCTTATCTCCGCTATATTGTCTTGGTCCTGCCCTTGTACTCCGGCGGAAAACGAACGGCTAGCCAGTTATTTTAGTGCTGGTGTGAATTCTGGAAGTTGGAACGCCGAACCAGCATGCGAGCATAGTGCAAGTTGCTGGATGGAAAGTCACCAAGCTAACAATGCACCACAAAAGAAAGGGCCAGGAAGAAAGTTGAAACAAGAAAGCCATCTCTGGTGCTAAGATATGGGAAGGGAAATAAGGAAAAATAAAATCAACCCATCAGCCACACAAACAAGTATTTGATCTAAAAGCTTAATTCAAAATTCGACGAATGGTAGCTTGAAATCGCGCCCCGTTGCAGCTTGTCCCTCGCTGATGGAAAGCCATGCGAGTGTAATCTTATGCTTGCTGGTCCGATTCAAGACTTGTGTCTGGAACTCAGGTTAATGGCGCAAAATGTACAATGTGAGAGATATCAGAAACTTCTCAAGTTTGTAGTATCTGGATTTAATGCTTATCTCAACCCGTTTCTGCCATACACACCACAGAACTTTTTTCCAATCCCAGATCCCGATACGCTATGATTTGTTTATCTTCCCCTCACTGCCCTTCACAGATTGCACAACACTTCTCTTTTTTGGGAGCTTTTTTTTTTTTCACAAAGCTTCTTGTACTATTCAAGACATGTCGTTGACTGCCGCCAGACTGCCAAGTTCTTGGCACGATTGATTGTGGTAGGTGCTCGTGTGCTTTGATTCTTTGTTTTCTCCATATTCTCTTGTCAACTTTAGTCGTTTTAATCCCATTTTTATTGTTTGTTTGTTTTTTTGTTTGTTTGTTACAGAGGAAGTCCACACCGTGCCTGAGGATCAGATTGGGGAAGAACTTCTTGACTTGACGTTACCTGCCTTTATGTCTTGCTTGTCTTTATCCTGCGCCCCCTTCCTTCAGAGAGTGCTCATTTATCGGTTTTATTTGTCTCTCGCTGCTCGTCCTGTACTGTGGCGCGTTATATGCTCACGCCCTCGTCATCGTGCTGGCCGTGGGTACGTACTTCGGAGCGCGCCCCATATTTATCCCACCTCAAGCCAGGATGCAAACAATCCTCAACATGCAAAAAGAAAAGAAGGGCGAAAAAGCAGCTCTAGCTTCGCGGCCAATCAAATAGTTGCATTCCACACGTGTGCCGGCTTAACGCTGTTCATTTGCCCATATTATTTGGCGCTTGAGCCCTTCCTGGACATGAGCTAAGCAGAACGGGAGGCACAAAAAAAAAAGAAAAAAAAAATAATTTGAGCAAGCCTAAGTTTGCAGCTACCCTAAGAACAAAAGCTTTTTTAGCGGACACTAAGAACCGAAAAGGAAGTAGTGCCAGCCGAGTCTGTCTAAATTGGCCGAAATACTTAACCCTTGCTAGCACCAACATAAGGGTTAAGTCATCGTCAACCAAGACGTTTTTACCACAGAAAGAAGTGCCTGTACCTATCTGTTGGCATTCCTTTCTTGTGTCAATGATCTTCACCTTGAACTCCGGACCACCTGAGAGCTGGATGTATTGCTTTCTGCAAGGGTTTAGAGGGTCCCTTTGTATCGCTCCCAAAGTTCCCTCCCCCTCTCCCTCCCCCTACCCCATTCTCTAGATAGGAGGAGGGGAAAATCAATAAAAGAGTAAGAAAAAAAGACCTCACAGAATCCCACATGGGACAGCAAGCCTCGAGTCATTGGCTAATTCATCTTTCGATTTGTGAGCATGACTACGAAGCTCGGTCCATTCGCTCTGATCTGAACTGAGGGCAAAGCTAACCATAACTGCAACTACAACACAACACACAAACAAGATGGCTTGGACCCTAATAGTACGCGGTAGATAATGGTGTGGACTCAACTAGTCTGACCAAGAGAGCCATAGAAGCCCGAGCTTTTCTTGGTATCTATTAGAGTTCCTGATCACTGACCACCTCGGGCACCCTCGTGCTAGCAATACTGTACTCTCAGTGGCTAGTCTAGTAGCAACGCTTTGTTTGCCTGGCTCTGGCTGATCATTGATGTAACAATAAGCCCGCCAGCCAGTATTTATCCGTGTACTTTGTCTTTTGCTCTAGCACACGCAAGGTCCGTTTTGCTCTTTGCCACAATGACATAACCGTTTGGACTGGTACATACAGATCAAGATTTGACCGCCTCGCTTTTTGTAGATTAGACGACCTAGGCCTCCTCCCGCCTCGCTTCACCTACCAAGCAAAGCCTAGGGGCCCTTTCTTGTCTCTTTCTGCCAATGCCAAGCTACCCTATCATAGCAGGGTACAAAGAAAAGCTAGCCCTGCAGCAAAAATGAAATGCCGTTCAAATCTGGGCAAGCAGAAAGCTTGGCGAGGGAAACAGCTGTTGGCTGTCTTGGCATCATACGTAAAAACCGAATAAACCTGGGCGTTTGAAAAAAAAAAAAAGAAAACCCCTTCACCCCCTTGCTGTGCTTTCTTGCCAAGGTCACAAAAAGCACCCATCAAGACTTTGTCAGAAATGTCCGACTTTGGGGTCCATGTCTGGAGCTACCCATTACCTTGCGGCCGGCACTTGTTGACATATGCACAATGCACAACTTCGTCGTTGTTTGCACAAAACATAATCTGGCCATGAAAGCCGCAAAACGGCTCGAGCTCTGCTTCTCACCCCCCCCCGTATTTTTCACTTCATTTCTTTGGCCCTTTATCTTTAGAAAAGACCCATTGTATGGGCTTGAAGAGCCCACGTGGTTTAAGTCTAAGTCTCGGGCCTTGTCAAATCGCGACTGTGCTTCGGTGTCCGAGATCAATGACATCTTCGTGATTTCACCTACCACTAGACGTCTGTTTAATACAAACTAATGCCAAGCAATCCATTGCGACTTCACTTTGGACATGGACTCAAATTTCATGCATTTGTTAGTTTATCTGTTCCGCCTGATGCTAGCTTCGTGATGGCTGCAAAGCCCGGCATCGATTGAGCAATATATCGGGCCGCAAGCTGGCTATTTTGCCATCTCGACATCCAGCCGGGCTTATCGTGGGGCACCAAAATATGATGCGCATACTGCGTGCTATTATGCTCTTGCTACGCCACATCTGGACTTTTACCGGTGTAGAGAATATAGATGGCCCTGATCGACAATCCGGTATTTCGCGACGTGCCCGTTTCCCGCCCACTGAACATGGAACTCGTCGTTTTCTCATCATGTGTGAAGGCTGAGCTTTCCCTCCTCCCGTCGGTATAGAGGACAAATGCTAAGCTTACGCAGCATCAGAAATCTGGGCGTCCTTCCTCATCACATCATCACACCTATTGTTCTCTCCACCCACGTTGGATGAGGTCTTACAGAAATCTAGATATCTTACACTCCACGTTTGGCCTACTTCTTTTCATTCACCCCCTCTCCATCGCGATGTGCTTAATTGATGCCCTTTTCACGTTTATTTTCGGCGGCTTTTGCTGAGATTCTCCATCCAACTGAGCACAACGAATTATATGCATCTGCCAAGCCGTGAGGAAACAGAAGCTGTCTCAGAACAAGGCCTTGCAGGCAAGTGTCCATTGTGCAATTTGATTCTATATATTTCATCGTATGACATCCCCACTCCATCCTGTGGTTATACATGTTTAACACAGACACGCCCTCGCCGACATCCACACCCCCTTCTCTTCTCCTACACCCAGCTTCACCTCTCCTACTTCTCTACTTCGCCCATGTTGCCACCCGTCTAGCATTCGCACGAGCTGATCATGGCAGCTTTTCTCCTGTCTTCCATTTTCTCTTTGCCATGTACAGAGCAAGCACTGATATTCGACGCCGTGGCGTGTGGTATACACGGCGATCGTGATCCTACTTGCTCGTCTGAAAAGTTCGGCCAGTGGAGTTAGTCTAATTCTCTCTATTCCCTCAATTTCACGTTCTATTGCCACGGATAGTGCATGCAGAAGGAGTTTACGCCAGATTCAGGGCCGAGGCGGTTATATGCACCATGCTATATAGCGCAGTTTACGCAGTACAACGTCTTCAATGTAAACAAAAACAATACTAAGGCATTCTTGTGCCCACGAGCACATGATGGCTGGATTGTGGATGAGATGAAATGCTATGCAGGAAGAGCTCACGCCAAGTGACATGCGAATATCATTGAAACAATATACATACATGGCCACAACTTAGCGTCTTAGCATCTTGAAATACACCCAGCATACACCCAGCATACCCAGCACACCACCCAGCTGTTAAGCCTCTCTCTCTATTGGCCATGGAAGCATTGTCCCTGAGGAAAGCGGGCATGAAGAAAAATCTAGAAGAAAATCGAAGACAGCGACGGCGACGCAAGAGCCATCAACTGCTCACTCTCTTCTTGTTCTCCTCCTCGCTTCTTTCTCTCTTATAAAAGCAAATGGAAAAATACCAGCAACGGCCGGCCCTTGCGCTAAATAAAAGACCAATAACAACTACTCCTCAGAGTCCACGTTCTTCTCTGATTGGCCAAGACTCAATCTCATGTAGACCCACTTTTAACTACGCTTCACTTTTCGCCCTTCGCATTCATGGCTCTCTCGTTCCCGCCGAAGAGTCGCGAATCTAGACGCACGTTACTCGCATTACTCGTGAAATTTAAACTCTGGTACCTACGGCGTACTTTGTTTTAGGGTTGATCGCGAATTTAGGGTACATAGTGGCACAGTGTTAAGAGTAAGCTGCAAAAATAATACTGTACAACCATGTCGCATAGGGTTAGGGTATACTGCACAAGCATTTTGCCATCATGGCGTTCACTCCCTCCGTCATGGGTAAGTCAAAAGCACATCACAATCGTACATGTCCGACTGAAAAGAGAAACTGATATCAAAGTGGAATTTGTGAGGGCAGGATGTAGAAAGACAAGACCCCTATGAGAAAGAGAAATGGACAGGTAAAAACATGTGAGCAAAGACAACATCAACGGAATAGCTAGACAAGAAAATGACAATGTGGACGTGGACATACATCGTGAGATACAAAATGAAAAATCAAGAAAGAGAGAATCAGGCAGCAAGAACAGAAACTAGGAAATGAGTAGCATAGGAAGTAGAAAAACTCAAGCTCCTCCCTCGTTGTCGCCTATCCATCAATAGATGGTGCAGAAATCAAAGAAACAAAACAAGGCGCATCGCATCTGATGACAAAAAGGTTTTTAGGAAATAGGAGAGATAGAAATAGCAAGATAAAGAGATATACCGACCAAAGTAAAGCACGAGAGTCCTCTGAGCAATTTGCAAGAAAAAAAAGAAAAAAAAAACAGCAGAAGTAGGCTGTTTCAAAAATAAAAACAAGAAAAATGGGATATGTGGTAATGAACGGAAATAGCAAAGAGAGAATGAATGTTGAGTAGAGATAGCACCATGGATATATCTATGACTTATGTAAAGGGCGTGGGGTTGGGATTTCTGATGCCGTATCATGGTATTTTCCCGCACGAGGTGTTTTGTCAGCTGAAGTATCCTCAACACGCCGCATAGGCGATACTGAGCCAGATGAGGGCTGTGATAGGAGCCCCGAGTCGCTGGATGGACCGGGGCTCGTTTTCCCCGGCTTCGAAACCTGAGAAAGCGTGCTCGGGTTGCTAGTTGTGGCCGTGCTGAATTCGGGGGGGAGAGTAATACTATCGTGGCTGCTAGCACGCATCATTTCAATGCCGAGCTTGGAGCTAGGAAGCGCTGGGCGTGGTCGAAGATGCTTTTCTCGAAGAGCGCCAAGTTCCTCGTCCTCATCATCGGCAGATTCAGTGCCCGATGAGCTTCGTTTGTCAGTAACAAGGTCTCGGCGGGGATGAGGTTTCATGATGAGCTTCTTAGTGAAGAGAGAGTTGGAATCAATGCGAGATGTTGAGCTTGAGGTGTCACTACCAGCGCTGGAGCCAAGACGGGGCTGGCTGGCGATAGAGTCCGATGGGTCATCATCCCGAAGACCAAGGCCAGTATCTTCCCAATCGCCATGAAGAACCTTTCTATTGTTGGCAGAAAAAGATAGGTCGTCGGTAGTAACAGATTCTGAGTCACCATATGCAGAGCTCACAGAATCATCTCTGCTGGACGGCACAAGACTGCTGGTCGTGCGACCGGATAGGCCAATGGGACCATTAGGAACTGAGCTTCCCTCAGATCGGAGACTAGCAAGCCGGGTTGAAGGCGGAGCAGGGTGGGGCAGTGACACTGGGACGCTTTGGTGACTATTAGCAGGCTTCCAGTGACAAAGATTGCGCATAACCTCGCTTAACTTGGACGAGCTAATGGGCTTTTCAATGAGCGAGTCAAAGTAATGTGGAGCTTGGAGCTCCTTTAAGTAGGCGGTGATGGCAACAATGGGAGTATGCGCATTTGCATTCTTAGTTTCACGAATCATCCGCGCCACGTCGGTACCGTTGATTTGCGGCAGCTTAAATTCTAGGAAGATGATGTCAAACTTGATATCACTTGTTGCATACCGCACTGCGTCAGCGCCTGTAGAAACCAGGATTGTTCGACAGCGTAGCTTTTCAAGTAGCTTCTCCATGACCATGCGGGATACAGGATGATCTTCGCCAATGAGGACATCCAGGGGCCGGAACAATGGACCACCATCCAGGGCGATTTGAGAGAAGCGGCGCGAGTTTTGGCGGCGACGCTGGACATTGAGGAAAGCATTGTGCTTGTCACCCTCTGTATCAGATGAAGATGGAGACATGTCAAATACCTGACTGCGTCGGTTGCGGTGATGTGCTAGGGCGTCTGTCATGATAGGACTACCATCATTGGACTGGGAACCAACCGTAAGCGACCGCGAGCGAGTGGTAGTAGCACTGCCGGGGCGCGGAGTCATCAGTCCTTTTTGAGGTGATACGGACAATGGGGGAAGAGCAGAGCCCCGAGGCTTAATCGGGGTGGCAGCCAGAGCAGATGCGGATTTTGCCATAACAGGAACTGGTTTTGCTGTTTCAGATGGCTGAGATGGCTGAGAAATTGAGGATTGTTGTGACAAGCCCGACGAAGTTCCTGACGCCTTACGTCTACTTTCGTTATTTTGGGAAGCAACAAACGATAAGAGAAGAGGAGAAGAAGGCTGTGAAATCCTGCTAGGAGAATTACTATGGCTAAAGGTAGAAGGTGACCTAGGCCTAGTGCTAGCCTTAGCATTGGATAGAGTACGCTGGAGGGATGCTGGAACAACGGGACTGTTTTCAACAGAAGGCCCAGGCGATGGCATCGCATTCATGCCCGTATTCAAAGAGGGCTTGTTTTGCGCCGTTTCTGCGCGAAGCTTTTGAATCATAGCCTTGTTAGCCTTATCCAGTGCGGGAAGATTCTTGAATGAGAAATTGCCAAAGTCATCTGTATCGACGGGCTCACTTAGGCGGCGGCTCTTAGAGTCTCGAATGTGAGGTGGAATAGAAAGAGGAATCATTCCACGCTTGATAGGAGGATTGGAACTATTTTTCACACGCGCGAGAGCATCATGGGGGCGCTCATGGTAGTCGGCGCCAGGATTTGACGAGGGGCCAGAATTATTGTCTTCAATTTCTTCCTGGAAAGATTGAAGTGTCGCACCACGAGAATCAAAATATTCGGTATTTTCAGGGTCTTCGACATGCGGTACAAACTGGGCCTCATCTTCAAGTAGGGTATCGAAGTTGATATCACTGAACCATGGATGACTACGTATTTCATAGCCGCCAGACGGAAATTTATCATCCTTGTTTGCACCGAGACGGTCATCTGGATTCATACATAAAAGTTTGTTGATGAGATCTTTGGCTTCGGGTGAAGTTATTTCCTCTTCTGATTCATCAGGCCATTCAATGCGACGAGCTAAAATGTTCTCAAAGACAAGTGCTGGCTCTGGTGCATGAAAGGGGGGATAGCCATAGAGGAACTCAAACATGATACATCCAACAGACCACCAATCGCTTGTTTCGTTCTGTTTCTCACCACGAACAGTTTCGGGGGCAAGATAGTCAGGGGTACCAACAAAGCGCCGATTCGAGTTATCTTCAGGGTCGAAAAGAGCCATGGCTGGCGGCAGCATAGCTGTTGACTGTGTCGTTGAAGTTGAAGATGGCTTAATTGAATCCGAGTCAGCATGCGAAGCTGTGTAATGTAAAGATAGGTTTGGAGACATAGGAACGTCAGTAAAGCTCGTGTCAGAAGAATCCTCTATTGACTTGGTGCCAGCTGATATAATAGAGCTGTTGCCTTCATTGAACGACAGGCGATTCAGCATCTGAGAAAGAGACTCGCTGTTGCCACTTTCAGATCGATATGTAGACATTCTCTTTGACTCGGGGTGTGAAATTGATGCGGGGCCAAGACTTAAAGCAGAAGGTAGACCTAGAACACTTCCAGTATCAGGCGTGGTCAAGGGCGTCATGCTGGGAGATTGTGTGAAATTGGGACCTTGCATATCAAGAGAGGTGGAGCGTGAAGAAGCCATAGAAGAAGAGCGAGCGAAGGGGCCATGCTTGAGCAAGTCAGGGGCAGGCTCAGCACCGTCGCTATTAATCGCACGCTTTTGACGACCAACTAGACCCATACGAGAGAGACCAAAATCAGTAAGCTTGAGATGGCCCTTTTGATCGATCAAAAGATTATCAGGCTTAAGATCACGGTGAATAATGTCACGACTGTGGAGGTGGTCAACTCCAAGAACAACTTCGGCAAGGTACTTCTTACCCCAGTCTTCTGGTAATCCTCCAAGGATTTTGATCAAAGAAGCACAATCACCGCCGTTGAGATATTCCATGACCAAATAAAGATAGTCTTTGCTAGAAAATGTCCAGTACAGCTTTGCAACAAATTCGCTTTGGCCTTGCCACATCATGATGGCTCTTTCAGCTTTGACATTACCGACCTGATTCTTGGCAACCATGTCAGCCTTCTTCAAGACCTTAATAGCAAAGTATTCACCAGTGGTTCTCTTCTTGGCCAAATACACACTGCCAAAAGCACCTTTGCTAATGGGCTTGATAATCTCAAAATCCTTGATAGACGGCTGGGATGGCCGTGCTTGAGGGGGCGGGTTGTGAGCACCAAGGCGAGGAGAAGGGGGTGGTTTCATGACAAACTCAGACATAGCCGCTGAAGATTGTCGTCTGTGGTGGCTACTGCTGTGTACGCTCATGGGAGCAGGAGAGCTGAAATCGCTCCCGGGCAACATAGGTGAAGCCTCAGGTGACCCAACACCCTCGTGGGTATATGGGTAGGATCTAGGTTTGATACGCAAAGGAGAGGTAGGTTGATGGTTAGGAAATCTAGAGGGAGATTCCTGTCTGTGTGGTGATGTAGACCCAGGGAGCACTAAGCTCCGTCGCTGGTGGTGTTTTACGTTGGCAGCTCTTCTGAGATCACCAAACTCTGAAATAGGGGAGTCTGTGCGGAGTGGCATGCGAGACGCGATGGACGAAGACCGGACGCTGATATCGCTATCGCCAGCTTCGCTGCCAAAAATCATGCTTTCACGACGGGAAGCGCGGCGAGACTCCCGCAAGATGGCCCCTGACATAGAAGTGCCGCCCATGTTTGAAACGGGTGTGGGGCACTCTCTGGGACTGTCAAATAACAAGACCGACTCGACAAAGGACATGGGACGGGAATTGGCATCAGTATCTTCAGAAGCCTTTTGTAGAGCAGCCACAAGAGCTGAAGGAGGATCAAAGGATGATTCTTGAGCGAAGTACTCTCCATTGATAGTGCTAACATCGGCAGGATCAGTGCCGCTATCAGAGTCGGACAGGCAACCGGCGGCCAAGCGGGCAGCTTTTTGAATGGCATCGTCAATACAATCCTGAACAAGCACGGCAAACTCAATACGAATGCGCTCAGCATACTCGATGATTTTCCGGTGCCGGAGAACTGCATCGACCTTTTCTTTAGCTGAGCGTTCAGTGTCTGCACATAAGAGGGCTAAGCCTTGTTCTTGTTCTAGAGTATTTGTGCTTGGTGACTGCCAATGTAGGACTTGTGAAATACGAGATTCAGACTGTGGCGATTGTGTGCGGAATTCGAGAGGATCCTGATTTTGGCTTGGCTCTTTGACTGCGGGAGTACTGATTTCTAGAGAAGTGTCGCACAAGTCGACTAAAAGCTCGACGATTCGTGCTTGTGGTCTACGTACGGCAAACGAACGTCCACGAGTATGACCAAAGGCGGAACGCTCACGGGAGCTGGTAGAGGAGCCTCCAGGTGACGAGTGAGTGGATGGTGGAGGGCCAATAGGAAGACCCTTGTATTCAGCCATGGGAGCGGGGTGTTCAATAGACATTGTGCGACTCTTGCGAGCTTCAAGTGCATCGAGAACCTTGACAATAGCATGGCGATGCTCAGACAAGGCTTCTTGTGCCATCTGTACTTCCAATTCTGCCCGGTGCTCCTGCAAACACAAGTCTGTGTGTTTTTCGAACCACCATGCCGGGATGCTACGCTCGCAGATGCGACAAAGTAGAGGCGGTGGGGGTGGAGGGTGCGACTCGGGGTCTGGAGAGCCTGATTCAGCAAGCTGGGCGAGATATGTGGCAAGGACTTCAGCCCCTGATCCAAGTGACTGCACAATAACAGCCGGGATATCAATTTTTATTTCTCGAGGCGCTTTCCATGGACGGATCATCCACATTGTCTAAGGAGAATGAATCGAGCTGTTAGAGAGGCTATTCCTTGAGGATGTTTTTTTTATTTTATTTTTATAGTGGGCTGCATGGTTTACTTACATGGCTTTCACCTCCAGATGCAGAGTCATAGACAATGATGCCCTGAGCTTCCAGGTCTATGACTGGCGTAGCTTCTTCCTGCTCGAAAACAGCAGTCTTTGCTTGCGATTGTTTATCCTGAGTAATCTCGTTATTTTCATTGCCGTCATTGTCTCCCTCTTCAGATGCAAATGTAGTCTGGATTGTGGGAGTTGGTGGCGTGCGTATCAACCTTGACTGAGGGCCAAGATTTATGGCGAAATGCACACCAAAACTTTTCGAATCGTCCTTTTTCATCAACTCAATAGCTTCAATGAAAACATTTTTATTGTCGCTGACGATCAAGTCGGAGAATGGCTTGCCAATGACCTCAGTTCCATCAAATCCAATAAGCTCAGTCCATGAAGGGCCGGCCCAGCGGATAGTACCGTCGAGGTTGACATCAACAATAACATTGAGGGATTGTTCGGCAGCTTCTCGAAGCTCTTCCCGTTCTTCGCGAATATCCTGGCTAAAAGACCTTTTCATATTGACAGCCTCAGCTTTGAGAGAAGAAAGAGGTGATATCAAGGGCGAAAGCCCAAGGGGAGCGGCGGATTTAGGCTCAAGCGCCATGAGGAAAGATGTATTGTGACGCAGTCAGACCCTTGTTACGATGTGGTGAACATTGAGAGTGGCTTAGGAGCGGCGCTATCGGCAAAGAGACGAAAGCACAAGCACAGCGGATAGATTGGCAGGTGTCGTAGTCGGAGGATCAAGGAAGTAGGCTGGACCGGTAGCAGGAACGTTGTCGAGAGTAAGCTTGTGAGTGAAGTTGAAGACAGGGTCGAGAGTGTAGTCAATTAGGGAAGGTTTGCGTTGCAAAATGTCGTCTTTGTTGTCACGGCTTTCGAGGCCTTTGGGAGCCTTGGCCAAAGCCCAGAGAGGTGACAAAGAGCAGAACAAGCTGGCTGCGAATCACGGGAAGAACGAAGAAAGAAGAAGAAAGGAAAAAGAAGAATAAAAGAAGGCAACAAGAGGTGGGATGGGATAATCAATGTAGAGAAACTACAGCAAGATGGAGCCAGAACGCCGGCAAGTGGCCAGAACTAATAGTTGGCAAGGACACAAGGCATGACTGACAGAACAAAGGAAGCTTAACGAAGATGATACAACAAGCAAGAAGCCCAGTGATAGCCAAGACGGGATAGAATCTGCTGGTAGTCGAACAGATCAGAGCCGTAGAAGAGGAGAGAGGAAAACAAAGAAGAGAGAGAGAGAGAGGTCTTATTGCAAGGATCTCAAAACCTCAGCCCGCTACGAGGTGCGAAACTAGAGTACAGCACTAAAAGAACAGGGCCAAAGAGGAGATAAAAAGAAACTAGCTATGCAAAGGCTGTACGAAAAAAAGAAAAAAAAAAAAAAAAACATTACAGGCACCTGCCTAGTGGCTTCCAGAGGCCAGTTGCAGAGAAAGGCGAGGCCAACTGACTCCACTTGATAGCAACTGCGTTGTGGCGGTAGCAAGTACTGGCAATAGCTAATAGGAACAGGGCCCGAAGCGGAAAGGATCACAAATGACCCTCCCTCCCCTCCCAAGGCGGTTGTAAGGGCAAAAATTCAAGCCTGGGATCTAGATTTTAAACGCTTTGAGCAGTGGATGGGCTGTGTCTAAAACACGGAAATCAATAAAACCCAACAGGAAAAGAAACCCCCAAGAACCAGACGATAGACGATAGACGATAGTGCGCAGAGGGGACAGGCAATAGCTTTCCTCCAAGCCATGCAGGGAAGGAACGCGGAAAATCGAATGATTCACGAGGGTTTCTGCGTTTGTTAAGCTAGGAGATGAAGATTCAAACATGGAATTCAAAGCCCATTTTCACCGCTGTCAGTCCACTTTATGCTCCACAGCTGCAAACACGGAGGAAACTAGAGCACAGCAGTTGCCGTAGTGGTAGTAGTCCATGGGGAAAGCCAAGCCCACTCGCCAGGTGCGCCCCCTTCGGCTTGCAGTTCCTAGGAGGTGCTCGGCTTGAGCTTCAAACTCCAAGAATCCAAATCAGGGTGGCTGATTCTTTTCTTGTGTCTGTTTTCTGGGGATGTCTTTTAAACAGGGGCCCGTTTCGGAGTTAGATTTCAGAGCCCAAAAAAAAGACAGGAAACTTTGCGTCCAAGGCTGTTGAAGGCTTGCTACAACGCCAGACAGGGCACAAAATGACATAAGGGCGGGATTGAGGCCTGCAAGAATCAACATGTAAATAACCAGGGTAAGAAACACCTGGTCGGGAAATGGGGGTTTACAGGAGAAGAAGGTACAGAAGGCTATGATGCTGCGATGCTGCCGTTGCTCTTTGCTGTCTTGTCTTGCCCGTCTGGCCCGTCTGGCCCGTATGGCCCAAAAACTGACCATGTACCATGTACTTATACTTGACATGTAGCACTGCTACTGAGACAGCAGCAATGAACGCAGCCCCAAGACTTGGTATCAATACATTCATGTCCTGTTGCCAGTGTGGTAGCACTACATATACTACACATACAAGTTGCATGATGAGTTAAAACGGGGTAACTGGAGGGAAATATCTCCACACATAGCGCAAATCCTAGACCCCCGACATAGTTTCTCCAATCAGAAGTTAGTTGCCATCTCCATACCAGTTTTGGGTGCTTGAACTTGACTTTGCAGCTGCTAGGACAACGGGAGTAAGGTGGGAGAACAATGCGAGGGTACGTACCGACAAAGAGGCTAGACTAGTAAGTCACGTGAAGAGTCCAGGGCTTAGTTAGCCCACTTTGGCCTCCTGAGCCCTCTGACACTAAAACTCTTTCCGCCAATCCATCCGACGAACCAGAGAAAACAAAGCCTAAATTTCTGCTGTTCGGCATTGCCTTGCTGAGTGCTGCTATCTTCATTGAATACTGTACGTTAGAAGGCTCAAAAGGATGAAGCCTCGACAACCATAAGCCTATTTAAGGCCAAATAGGGGCCCTCGCTTTCTGCTTCCAAGAAGGGCTTGTATGTGAGAGACAGGGGCTACTGGCGAGGGAGGGCCTGAGGCCATTGTGGAAGCCTTGTTATTATCTTCAACGGCTTTTCCTTCTTTTTGAGAAGCTCTCCTAAACCCTTGTTGTCTCTTTCCTGACAAATGACAACAGCATCCATGGGAGGATGACAGGATGGCGCAGACCAGCCACATCGGCGCTTGCGAAAAGAGGCCCGTCAAGAGAAGCTATGCTATGATATAAGAATCGTGCCTGATGTAATGCATGTACTATGCTATATAGTTCAGCATTTGTTCCTTCGGTTTTATGCATGTTATACAAGTCACATACTGTTTACTTTGTCGACAGCTAGCAGTCCACATAAAACACAATCATGTAATGCAGTTCAAGCCCTTGAGCCAACATGAAACAAAAGCAAGGAAAAGCCCCTCGCTTAGATACAGGGGACTTGGCACACTATGGCTTTCTTATCATTGACGGGGTAGAGCGCAGAGGCGCTAGAGAAATCGACAGTCTGTATCGTATCATTCATAGCCGTAAAGTACGGCTCAGTGATCCAGCTTGCTCTCACGCGTTCTTGCACCATTGCACAACTCGGAACGCTCATACTGGTAATCTACCATCGAGCTTCGGAGCAATCGGAGTTCTGTTCCCTGCTTGCCAGTTTCCATTGTATTCATTGCCTTCCGCCTTCCTATGTCTCTACTACACATGCAGATAGTCTAGACCTGCACCAAGGCTAGAACAGAAGCGGACGTCAACATCACCCCAACCCATGTAGACAAGATGTACTACAACCATAGGTGCATAAATTCATGTACATGTGACTAAGTCCCAGCGAGTGCCATTACCGTATATCCATTGCGGCAACATCCTACCCATGATCTCATGTGTACTGTATTTGTGTGTCGGAGGATGATGATGATGGGGAGTGGGTGGAAATGGCAATGTGGATGAATAGGTCGAGTGTCCTGTTTATAAGAATGAGCTTGATGCTAGGGATCGTTTGCGGGCCTCGCATATTGTATATTCATCTGATAGACCGCTATTTCGTCTAATGCATACCATTGAGAGCTAGCCTGACAACTAAAGCATTGCTAACTCTCCTTAATGTCATTATAGCTTGAGATATGTAGTGAGATAGGCAAATGCTGCTGATGAGCTACCAATGGTCGCATGTTGTATGTAGAACACGGGAAGTATGCAACTGTCCAGGTGAGCGTCAACAAAAGGCCAGAATATTCCATCCAACGGAAGTACCATAACAGTGATGCACAAGAAGAGGGGTAGTTGATAGATGGCTTGCTGACACCTTTTTTTTTTTCTGACAAAGGCTCAAGCACAATTGAAATACATGCCAGATAATAGATCTGTGGACAAAACCTGACGCTGGTGTTGAAGCTCAGAAGACTGACCTTGTTCCAGATGAAGAAAAACAATGTTTTTGTTGATATTTACTCAGCACCTCATGTGACTGAGTGTCTACTACTCAAGGAATGGCAAAAAAGATTTCAAGTCATGGGAGATGCTCGCTAAAGCAAAAGAGGAAAAGATGGAACCAAAAAAAGAAAGGGGGAGACGGAGTGGACAAAGGCGATGAGAAGTGAGCATCTTCTACACAAGGAAGTCAAGGGCCACAGTTATACCGGCTAGACAAGCCAACAGCTATCGACCTGTTAGCACGACTTAGACACATACAGTCTAGCAAGGTTGTATTCGTTTCTCCAACTTACACATGCAGTCACCACAAACACGGACATGGGCTCACTACCTCTAGCAAGAGCCTTACCGTTCAGCATGGTTTTTTGAAGACTCCAGACTCGATACGTACCCACCGAGATAGTTAGGATAGCAAAAATATAGCACGCGGTAGCTAGCGGCTTTCCAACGGTGCTATAGTTAAAGCCATTTCCAGGGTTATCCGAGCCGAGTACAAAAAGCTGCGAGATTGTGGTACCAGTTACAGCACCAACAGCTGAGGTGCGCAGATATGCAAGAAAAGTTCTTTCCAGGGCTATTTGGCAAACACGGTGGTTAGCTGCTGATGTTGGTGTTGTGAAACAATATCGACAAAAGGGCTCTGACAAGGAATCATCCGTGAGGCATTGCTGTGATCTGTGACATCCTCTAGTAGACCAGGCACAAAAGCTGACAAGCAACTAGATCAGCAGATCAGGCAGTCTTTTAGGAGCGTTATTGCGACGGAGACTTCAACCATCGGACTGCGTAAAACTTACCAAGGTGGTCTCGAGACGCACGAATATCCACTGACACGCTGACATGAGATTTCCAGAACCACAGAACACGGTCCCACAAAGATGTCCCCAGTGGCAAAGCACCTGATGCATCCCGGTCCTCGGCCATAATCGTCGATTCCCCGCTTCGTGGAACCGAGTCCTCGGCAGTCGAGGCTCTACCGAGTGGGATGTCCTGAAGTTCGACCCATTCTTCTGATGGATCTCTTCGCCGGGGCTCATTGCTAGTGCTCCCGGTACGATGCCGAGACGAGAGGGTGCTGTTGCCACTAACAGACTCATGAGAAGCTCCAGTAGATAGACGACGTGCTGCGACGCTCGTACTAGAGCCGGCCCCAGCAGCGGCAGTTGCAGTGGTTGTGACGGTCAGCATTAGGGTAGTGATAATAGTGGTGATAGTAAGGATAGTGATGATTATAACGATAGCGATGTGATAAATGTAATAAGGGCGGCGGATCAAATAGACCCAAGTATCATATCATGTCTTGGTTGTCATGGGACTCAAATTTTATAAGCTACTATAGTCGGTCAAGCAGTCAATGAATGACACGTACTTGCTCAATAGTCAGTAGCAGTAGTCTAACGAGCCGTGATCTTGTCTAGACACAGGCAGACCTAAGAATAAATAGTGTGAAGAATGCCCAAGAAAGCCTGGGCAGTTTGCATAGACTTGTGTTTGCTGGAGGGAAAAAAATTCGATCGTCAGTGCTTATCTTATTAAGACACAGCTCTTAAAGTAGTAAGCTAAAACGGGCAGGTACTGACTTTATCATGGACGCTTTGATGTGTGATAACAAGATGGCAGTTGCCAAGTTTAGTTTTGTAGATGGCAGGATTCATCTATAGATAACAGAAACAGAGCACAGTTGTCGGTGTGTTTGAGGCTAGTAAAGTAGTTGCTTGGAAGTACAATAAACGCTGGGCGAGGCAAGACCCTGTTGTTAAGGCTATAGAAGAGGGAGGGGAGTAGACGGTTACGCTAGCAAAGTGAAGGGATGCCGGTATAAGTACAGACATAACAGGAACGGGGCGGGACAAGGCACAAACCAACTCTTAGCGAGTACCAATAACCACGGCATGCGCCAGCTTGTTTCCTACAGTGGTAAAATGAAATAATTTTGATCAAGGTCTGTAGCAACTTCCCGAAAATAATTAATGTGCCATATCACAGGTCTTCGTGATTATTTCTTTTCGCAACTTCTCTTTTTGTTCTAGAATCAGTAAGGCGCAGCAATAGTCATGGCATCACTCCTTCCCGTTTTAGGCGTATCTCGTTATCCCCCTATCACAAGGCTTGACCCTAGTTTGTAGTTTCTTGTCCCTTCCTCATACAAGAACACCCAGTAAATGTCAGCCTTCTCCATCAGGCCGAGTGTGCAACGCGTTTTTGTTGCCTTTATCTCGATTTTGTGTTTGCCTATTATTGTTCAATTGGTTCCAAAGCTTTTTTGTGACGTGGAACTCCATTGCCCCCCTGACTTTCTCTCAAACTCATACTGCACAGCCCATCGGCCAACTTCGACTTCTATTACGGGGGGCTTCAGTGCCCCAAACACCCAAACAGGGGCAAGCTACAAAGCTTCCAACGGCACGCACATAGTTAGGCTGGCTCACTACTACAACGCCAAAGCTTCTGCGGCTTCGAGGCATTCGGACTTGTGAATTATAACCTACTTCATTATGGCACGACAACCTCGAAATTATTCAAATCGTCATGTCAACGGCGGCCTAGACAAGAGGGATCCATTTGCGAGTCAGCATCTATCACCGCTTGAAAGAAGCATCGAGAAAATGAAGGACTTTGGCAACCATACCCGCCAGATCGCTGGGAATTGTGGCATTTCAGCAGCGACTGCATCATTACGAAAACTATGGCGTCAAACCCTCCGGGCTCTCAACCCTCGACGGGTATTTAGCTTCCCGCACATAATGGTTCTTGTGTGGATTGTGGTATTGCTCCGAGGCGAACGCTGGGTATTCTACTACAAAGTGAACCATTGTTTATGGAACAACTGGGAGGAATGGGTGAGATCTTTTTTACATGTCTCCGTCACAACACGGCGCTTTTGCTAACAGCCAAACGGACAACATAGCCTGCAGATGCAAAGCCACACCACTTAGTCTTCATAGCCGACCCGCAGCTCGTCGATCCACATACATACCCGGGGAGACCATGGCCTCTTAGCTCTATAACCTACAAAATCACGGACAACTATCTCCGACGCGGATACAATCAACTCCAATCGCAACTTCAGCCTGACTCCCTGTTCTTTCTTGGTGACCTATTCGATGGTGGCCGAGAATGGAAAACAGAACAAGGCGACTTCGAAGATGCGCCCTGGGCAATGCCACGCCCTGAAAGAGACGTGAAGCATGCCAAGTCGTGGTTGAAAAACTACGGCGAGGAGTTCTGGCTTCAAGAGTACAGGCGTTTCCGTGACATTTATCTCAAGCCGTACGGTTTTGACAGCTTTGCCAGGGCGGCAGAGAACGATCATAGAATTGTTGCCAGTCTCCCTGGAAATCACGATTTGGGCTTTGGCGCGGGTGTCAAAATCCCCGTCCGTGACCGGTTCCAGCGGTATTTTGGTGACTCGAACCGCATTGACATTGTAGGAAACCATACCATTGTCAGCGTGGACACCGTATCCCTTAGTGCTGGCACATCAGGGCGATCATCCGACGAAAACTTGCGGCCCTTGTTTGGGCCAGTCCGAGAGTTCTTGGATGGTGTTAAGGAAGCAAAACTACGAGCAGCAGCAGAAGAACTACGGTTTATAAACAGCGTGACGAGGTCAAAAGTTGAACCCCGCGATACTGAAGAAGCAGCAGCAGCAGCAGCTTCTACTTCACAGGGCACTGCCGAGAAAGCTGCCGCTGAAACGGCCAACACGAGTGAAGTTAACGATTTTCCCACTATCCTACTTACTCATGTTCCACTTTACCGTCTTCCTGGGACACCATGTGGTCCGATGAGAGAGCGTTGGCCTCCGGCGAAGCACCCCAAGGAAGAAAATGGCCGTATTGTGGACCCCGGAAATGCTATTTCCGTGTCAGGAGGCTATCAATATCAGAATGTGCTCAGTGAAGAAGACTCTGTGCGTCTGATTGATAGCATTGGCAACGTGGTGCACGTCTTTTCAGGCGATGACCACGACTACTGTGAGGTAGTGCACTCAGACTCCAAGAATAATGTGCACGAGATCACAGTCAAGTCAATCAACATGGCCATGGGTGTGCCTAACCCAGGGTTTTTGATGGTCAGTCTGTGGAATCCCGTGGATGCTACGGGCGCGTCGCAGGTGAAAGCGACGGAAACGAATCGTCTGGCTACCATACAGACACACCTGTGCCTCCTACCCAACCAAATGCGCACTTATTTTGCCTATATCTATCTCGCTGTATTGACTGTGGTAGCATTGACAATTCGGGCTTTCCTAGTCCCAGTACTTCACCTGACACCGTTTGTGATGAACTCGGATACCAAAGGTGAGAATGGTGCGGGCAGTAGCTATCTTCCGGTGTACAAAGATAAAGTCGAAGACTCCGAAAGCTCGCTATACAGAGGGAGCAATAGAGGCAGTGGCCCCCCCTCATCAGGCTCGGTGTCATCATACTCACGCTCACACCCAGTCCGAGCTGAGGCTGGCAGCTCACGACGCGCCCGCGGAATGTCGATTACTAGCGGTAGCAACATTAACAGCGGCAATGGAGGTACCGGCAATGGCCCTATGTCACGCGAGTCTTCTAACGGTGACCGTAACAAGCAGCGATGGGGCTGGGCCGGTAAAGAGGCACCGCGTATTGAAATCAACCGCGATAAGCTGTACGGTGGCCCCCAACTTGATAGTCACGGTTCAATGTGGCGGGCAGCATCGGCCCGGCCACGTATTACAGTGAAATTCATCAGCAAGGAGCTATGGGCATCGCTATGGCGCATAGTGTGGATGGTGTTTCTAGTGTTTATATACTTGACATACAAGGGGTAGGCGGGGATACCACGGGAGAGCGGAAATATCATTTCAGTACAGTTGCCAACACACAGCCTTGCAATTAGCATGGCCGCATATAATTGGGCGGAAGTACCGGTATGTATACTGGGGGTTTCATTTTTATTTCTCTTTCTCATATATTTACTGCATTTACTTATGAAGCTTTTACACGTACATACATTCTACAGCATAAACTCTCATTTTGTATGAGGAGCACGGTTCTTATTAATAGAGGCAAGACACCAAGCCTATCCCATTGAAGCTTTAGCAAAGATTACTACTAAGATTACATAGTGCGTACAATTCATGCCGAATATCATGAGAGAACTTCCTTAGCTCCTTCGGTATCTTGTACAAGCACCTTTTCCATCAGCTTCTGTTTTGTTTCATGCTCTTGTTGCAGCGAGTATCCCTTGATGGTGAATGATAAAATGAAGCATACCGCCGAGAAGGCGAGAAGCTCGTAATAAATGGCATGCATGGAATCTGAATACGCCTTGACTAATTGTGTCTTAGGGTCTCCGTCCTCCATGGCCTTGATGATCTCCACGACCATTGTTGCCTCACTAGCCAGCTGGGAAGCCTGATCGGCAAATGCTGGCAGATCCAGCAGTTTACTCTTAAAGGCGTTCTGGAAGATGACGCCGCCTGTGGCCACGCCAATAGATTGGCCAAACGTGCGAAGAAATGAAAAGAACGCAGCAGCCTGATCGTTTAGAGCTGGCTCACAGGCTGCCTGAATTGCTAGTGCCGTGGCAGGAAACAGGATGCCCGTACCGAGGCCAACAGGTAGGTTGATGAAGATCCACTGAGCAACAGTGGTGTCTGGGTCCAGCAGCAGCAGCAAGCCACTACCAAATGTGGCGCAACCCCAGCCAAACCAAAGGGCCCAGCGGTAATGGCCAGTACGGGAAGCAATGAAGCCGGTCACAGCAGCGGCTGGAGCCACAGTTAGGGTCTCAGGAAGAGCGGCTAACGAAGAAGTGATGGGTGAGTAGAACTGCACGCCCTGGTAGTAGAGAAGCAGGAAGTAGAGGATGGTCCAGAGGATGGCACCGTGCAGGATAGAGTGGATAAAGACCACGATGATACTCCAGTTATTGAATAGCCCACGGTTAACCAGGGGCTCGGCAGCATAGTTGAACTCCCAGTACAGGAACAACACTAGCAGCAAGAAGCCCAGGATCAATGGCAGCAAGCACCTCCACGATGACCATTCATACATGACACCGCCGGTTGAGAGGCCGAACAAGAAGGATGTGCTGCCAATAGTGAATATAGCGCTTCCGACCCAGTCGACGCGGCCCAACTTGGTCATGAACTTGCCAGGCACAGGTGCCTGGTTAAGGAAGAGCCACACCATGACTGTGGCAACGCCAATCAGCGGCAGGTTTATGTAAAAGATCCAGCGCCACGAGACGCTCTCAGCAAAGCCTGCACCAACAATGGGGCCAGCAACAGTGCCAAGAGCCCAGATGGCTGAAATGATGGAAAAGTACTGGCCTCTCACAGCAAGTGGCACTAGGTCTGTCACGACAACCTCGGTCAGCGAAAGGAGACCACCGCCACCGCAGCCTTGAATAGTACGGCCGGCAATGACAACGTCAAAGTTACCGGCCAAGGCAGAAATCAACGAGCCAGCAAAGAAAAGCACGATGGAAACGTAGATGAGCTATGGGGGGGGGGGGCAATTCGATTAGTACAAACTACTACATGTGCATAAGGACGTAATGGGAGTATATCAGTGTCCAACTTACACTTTTACGACCAAATACAGAGCTGAGAGCAGCCATGGTCGGCTGCACAACCGTGCTGGCAAGCAGGAAACTTGTGCCAGACCAGAAAGCCTGCAGTGCCGTGCCTCCAATCTGGCGACTCATGGTCGGCAATGCCACAGAGAGTGTGGTAGCGTCGAGAGCCACAGCCATGGCGAGGGACATGAGGGCACTGAATGCGAGAATAAAGTTCCGGGATGGTTTGAAGTCGGTACCGGGGCCCACTGGAGGAGGATCGGTGGCGGCCGTATGGCCATCTGGTCTAGAGACGGCAACCATTTCAGGCAAAATGCAAGCAAAGCAGAGACTCTTGGCCAAGTATAGCAAGCAGGCTTAGGGACTAGGAAAGAGAGAGGATGGAAAGAGAGAGGGAGATGAAGAGCCCAAGTTAATAAGACGTCGAGAACGAAAAGAAGAAGCGCCCGCTACGCTTTATTTATCTCAACCAGCCGCAAGGATGTCCAAAACCAGCCTGGTACCCTGGCCTGTGCTGTACCGGCTACCCTGAAAGAAGAAAAATAAGCTCTTGAGCTTACTTCTGATTATACAGAAGTTTTGGGTAGCGTAGGACACCGGAGGAAAGTCTGGCCCGACCAGAAGGGCCAACAACAAGAAGTATGGCAAGCTAGCTGGGTCTAACAAAAAAGACTAGCTGGGGAGCTATTGTGTAGTTTTTCTTTTCGTTCGGCCTTATTCAACAGACGCCACAAACATGAATAATGAGAAAAAACAAGCAGGAGGGTCGGGGAGAAGCAAGCAAAAGGAGAATAAAGCAAACAGAGTCGGAGACAACGAGGATGTGCGGTTTTTTCTGTCCGGGAATTCTATTATGCCATTAGGATGGCACCAAGAAGAACCACTGGCAAGCTGAATGCAGATAATATTTCATATTACTCAGTTCCATGCCTGCCTAGATCTCTGTCTCTCCGCGTTGTATTGCCACTATGTTATGCTGAGGGTGGGCTTGCCGTTTTATCCAATGGCTATGGTTTGTTGTCTTTCCTTCCCGCTTGGCTTCTTAGCTTGGGAGGTATTCTTCCCTCTTCCGTTGGCTTCTTCTGTTTCTATGGCCTTGAATTAATGTAGATATCCGCGAATGCAGCTCAATTTGTTTCTTGTAGAGTTTATTAATAGTCTTGCTACCTGTTTGCGTGGGCTTGTTGTCAAGACAAGACGGGCTCGCCCGTTTGACGCAGGTTTTGCTTATAGAAGGTTTGTGTACGACACAATAATACTTGAGCTTAATTGTAAAATTTGCCAGCAGCTTAGGGTTGGTTAGCAACGCCGCCTGCACACTGCACGGTCTATGGTGTTGTTATTCACTAGAAAGCCCTAGACTGTTAGACACAACAGCATTACTAATGTCATATTGTCCGGTTCCTTGCTCCAACAAATGACAAAGTAAAGTCTGACTTCTTATCGTATGACCCCGGTTAGGCCCTGCCATCGCCTGTGTCACCTTTCCTTGTAAACTGCCTATCCAGGCCTTCTCTGGCTCTTTTCTTCTTGTTCGCCCGATTCTTCTGTTGTCTTAGTCAGCCCCAGAAAGGGCTTAGACGGGAACGGATAGACATGATAGACTCCGTCTCCGATTGCAGCTACTTTGTGACGTTGTGGGCTCTTTGTCTGGTCGTTGGTGTCTTGTTGGGCTTTTTGTTCTCAGATTCTCTTGGTTTGTCTCTGATGGATGTTATGAATGGATAAGGGGGCCCATGCTCCCTTTTTCTCTGCACTTCGCTTAGCGTTTGGTCGAACAGCGTTGTTTGGCTATCTGTCTGCACATTGCCTGTCTTGTTTCTATCCGCATCCAGCAACCTGCCGTTCAAGGGTGGCGTGGCTGACCTGTGGCTTGTAAGGAAAGGAAAAAAGAGGGGCTGTTGTCGCAACAAATGATACTGTGTTCCCTCATCACAATCATTGCCGTGACACGCCAATGCGTGCCTCTCGAGTACGCGTCGACCGTGTGTTGTGTGCCTGTGCTTGTGACTGTATCTGCTGTTGCTGGTGCATCTGGAGAATCTGCTCCTCCGTCATCTCCAGATCGCGCTCTTCATGTCCGTCCGGTTCCTCGCCTGCCAACATCGAGCTGTCGCCTGTACGGCTGTTGCCCCTGTGCTGCTGCTGTTGCTGCTGGGCGCGAGCCCGGGCTAGGGCATGCGCGTGTTGTGCGCGGGCTACGCGTGCGTTGTGCTCGACAGTTACTCGTTCGCGTGCACGTCGATCTTCAAAGGCTGCGATGTCTTCGGCGGTCACTGTAAGCGTGGTGGCAGGTCGGCGAAGCATTTTGGGCAGGAAATAAGGGCCGGGAAGCGTGGGGGAGAAACAGCAAGGGGGCTAGGAGGAATGTATGTCTAGTGGCCTATAAACAGAGTCGTAAAATGGTGTGGTGAGGCTCATTCTCCGCTGATGTTTTGCATGCCCGTCCGTTCGTTTTGTTGGCTTTTCGTCGCTGCAAAATCACAAAGCCGGCACAGTGTGTGTGCGCGCTAGATAAAACTGTACCACACTGTCCTTATCGGCGCCTTCCCAGCTCATGTCTTTGACGTCATTGTTTACTTTGGGCAAGAATGGCCTGATTTAACTACGAGCCTCACAGCAGTTATACAAAACCTGCTATCGCCGCGAAACAAACAAGCATAATAACGCCAAAAGCTAGATATCGCCAAGCATAACCCATCATGACATCTCACTCTCCCTCGCCCCCTCTCTCCGGCCCCGTCATCCTCTCAGACGTCATGGGCAGCAACCGCACTATCAGCCTCTTCGCCAGCTCTGCACGTGAAGTCGACCCCATTGCCAAGCGACTCAACGACGCAAAAATTAGCACTACTGTGCTAGCCCCCTTGAACAATGCCATAAGCGACTTGCCGCACAAGCCATGGGAAAACCCTGGCGATTATACGGCCATGGGTGCTAACGCCTATGAGGGACCCGATGGCCGGGCAAAGGCAAAGGAGAACCTACGTCGGTTTGTCGAGGCCCACCTCATTCCCGTCGCGCCGTGGGCAGAGGGCGATAGGATCAAGACGCTGGAGGGTACTGAGGTTTGGTGGGAGGAGAAGGACGGCAAGAAGATGGTGAGTGTGATGGACGTGCTGTGATTGGGTGAGTGTTGCTGACTTTCTGTAGATCCAGCCTGATGGAATCGAGGTTGATACCATTTCAAACAAGGTTGCTAATGGTGAGGTGGTAAGATATTCCTTTTGCACTACAGTCATACTACCAGATGCTAACCCCGTGTCGCATGTCAGTGGATTATTCGAGGCGTGCGAAGATTTACCTAGATATCAGTCTTTTGTTTCTACTTAGTGCTGTCTTAATTTCATGCCGTAAAACATTTATCCAACTACCATCCACTTGCTCGTGACCACACATCCACCACAATGTCCTCAGACTTGCGACTATCCACCACTAGATAGTAGCTAAAGCCGGCCCCAGCAATGCACGCATGGTTTGGCCACAGTCGCACTCTTTGGCCAATTTGCAGCGGGAACTCTTCCTCTTTGGGGCCCTTCCACATCAATATACCGTGCTCCTGGCTGATCTTGCCGACTTGCCAGCCACCATGCACAACAGGGAACTCAGGGCCTGGCGTAGAATTCTTGAAGCCACTTGGCCATGATGTAGGAATTCCCCATCCGTTGTAGTGCACTCCGCTCTTGGCGCCCATATCCTTGCAAGGCTCGCGGCCCAGGGCGAGACACCCCGCGTTAATCAAATACTCAGTCGTCCCATTAGTGCCACGGCCAGGATATTCCGAGACCACATCGGCCAGCACAGTAAAGGCTAGATCTTCAGCGGCTAATAAATCGGCGCTGCGGGCATGTGTAGCCAGCTGCTGGAGATCCAGAACAGGATACACACCAGCATGCACTTCCAGAGAGAAACCCTGTGAAACTAGCGATGCCATTTTGTCACTGACACGACTCGCTATTCCATCTGCCTTGCAATCTTGATTCATCGTGACCCCTGGGTGCTGGAGACTCGTTGCTGTTGGGGTAGCGCCTACAGACAGCACAAGCTTAGCTCCGGGCTTTTGTGTCGCTACAATTGCTGCGCCAGTGGCGAGAGCCTCAAATTCATCCATCAAGTAGTCAAGTGCATCCCAGTCATGGCGTGAGTCGTACGAGTGTCCCGCATGCACGTACAGGCCGTGGAATATAGCATCACCAGTGGAATCAAGCCTGAGAAGCTCGTTGATCAGGTCAGTGGCCTCGATTGAGGGGATGGGCACACCAGCACGGTGATAGGAACCGTCAACCTTGATATAAACTAGAGGCGAATGGCCAGAAAGATGGCGAATTTGACGCACATAGTCTAGCTGAGATGTGTGGTCGACCATCAAGGCCAGCGACTTGGGGCCGACGGTTTTGCAAAAGGCTGCAAGACGCGGCACCGCACTGGCGTATAGAGGAAAAGCGTAGAGGACCTAGATGCCGGCTGTCAGCATAAAATACATAATTTTGCCGTGTTTTAGTTACTTTCACTCACATTGACACTGCGGCTCTCGGCTTGAAACTCATGCAGTAAAGGAATCAAAGTTTCTGCCTCTAGGACAGTTGAGACTATCAAATTAACCTCGGGGCTGGTCTTTCCCACCTGAAGGCGTGTGAGTTCTAGCGTCTAGATGGTTGTATATTTTTGTTAGCTTCTTTGCCGCCAATAGAAGCGCTTATCTAGCTCTTCATACCTTGTGAGTCTTGATATGCGGCCGCCAGCCAAGTCCAAGCCGCTGGACAGTGTCAAGCATACGTTGGCAGTTAGTCTCGATCTTGGCTAGGTCGAGAATAGCAGCAGGGCTCTGGACACTTGAAGGCTGGACAAGAGACTTGCCAACATAGGCAGATTTGAGGGATTCTATAGATACCATGGCTTGCTGTAGAGCGCGAAGTTGTCTGTTGTCCAAGTTAATGACTCGCAAGCTTGACGTTTCCCCGCGGAATAAAAACCACCTCTGTGGATGGCAACTCTTGTCCTCTAGCTTTCAGCCTGTCATAGCTCCATATTGCTCCCCTGCTGCTAACACTGACTAAGCAGGAGTCGGGTGGGGAAAGGAGACAGCTCATTGGGTGTTCGTTAGGATTCCCAAAAACGCAGCTATTTACCTAGAAGTCTGGAAAGTTATGTATGGGAGTCTGCGCGTTATGTAGTAGTTGTCACCCATGATGTGTATGTATGTATGGTAGCTTAAGCAAAACTCAAGCTTTGCTTGTGGAACAAAATGTTGGTGCGGCGTTATGTGCGGCAAGTTTAGAGCAATGAGATGTTTCTAGCCGTGTATAAAAGAAATACTATGATGCTTCCTAGAGCCGCAGTCCACTTGGTAGTAAAGAAGCTTTGAAGGTTAAATTTCTGCTGTACAAATGGAAAAGACAGTGTCAGCTGAGCTACCTCCGATCCGGCTTTTTCGAGAAGCCGTTCTTGGAGTGTCTATTTCATTTCTGCCGACAGCTTTGCCATCATATCTCGGTGAAGAAGTCCCTTGTAGCTCAGCGGTATATAGAAGAAGCTTCGTCACAGAGCAAGTCGATCCGCTAGAGTGATCGCAAGATAAACCTTGGTGAGCCAATTCTACAATATCGGAAGTGAAGGACTCCACATAGAGTAAAAGCCAAGACCTTTGAATGAATCCACGTGGTTTTCGAATGTGCCCGGCCACCAAGGAACAACTATCCATCAGCTTTCGCATCACTCTGTGCGATGGATCCGAGTAAAGCCGATTCTAGCTGTCAGGCTTTCCTTTCCGTATTTGCTTGAATGTAGTAAGCCAGGGCATTTGTAACAAGTCTGATCAAAGTGTCTTTTTCCCAGTAGCCGGAGCCTCGAGTTAATCTAGAATATATATCTATATAGCGCGCTAGCTGTCAGCGACAGGATCTTCCGTTAAATGCCTAGAGCTTACTTGCGCCTTGGTACATTATTTATCATCAAATGGGGGAAAATATTAGTCATAGACGCAGATTCGACGCAGTTCTCTCGGACTGTCCGTGAGATAAGCCTGGCTGCTAGACAGGCACCAGATTAATCTCGGCGCCCTTGGGATAAGGACTACCCTAGCAAGGTGTTTATGTGTACAGATGCATTGTCTAGTTAGCCAAGGATAGCAGTCACGATGCCGTAGAAAGAGTGAAAATACGACTCTCGGCATACGCCGATGCTATGGGAATCTCACCCTCTAGTACTACTATATAGCGCTACGAAGGCTGATACCTCGCGCTATATGCTGGCGTTTAGAATAGTTCTTATTTGACTGACGGTGTTTTTGAGAACATTATGGGCTCCATGGATACCACCGCTATGCATTTCAGCTAGCGGCGACGTGTGCCGTTAGTATCTTGAGAGAGAATTATGAATGGGCTTGTGGCTGGTATAGGAGGAAACCATTTTTCGTTGCGATGTCTTGCTCAACACCATTGAAAGATATCACAGCCACAAAATTAGCCTCGAAATACGCTTAGCATTGCTACCACGAGAATATATAGGCCGGCCGATGTTCAACCGTCACATGGCATTAGCGCACGTTTACTATAGTGTATCTACGACAGCTGTTATACATGCTTTCCACAGACATCATAGTTCCAGTGAGGTATTTATTTACGAATATTTTTCAAGTGTTGGATGACTAAAAGCAACAGCTGGATACCTCAAGACGTGTGCAAAATATGAAGAAGAAACAGGGGCAGGCTAGGCTAGGGTATATTGGCCACGAGAATGCAGCCAACAGGGCCAATAAGTCTAGGACTCTTACATCAAGCCACGGACAGCATCACATGTAAATTCTGTATAACTCCTTCCAGACATTTCACGCTCTTTGCCGGATGCAATAAGCCAATCAGCGCAGTCCAAAAGCTGTAGTCATCTGACATCTCGCTTCTTTCAGGACTCGGGCTTTCTTCCTCAGTTGTGTTTTTCTGTCATATTTATGGATTTTATAAGACTTAGTTCTACTCTTTAGTAGACACCTTGTGCTTTTTGGGAAATGCCGTATGTTCATGTGATTTGATTCCCTGCTAGCTAGAATTACCTCATCTGGAGCGAGGAGAACACATGAGGAGGAAGACCCTAGAGCAGCAGCTGTCGAAGATGGCCTATTTAGCATGTGAAAGGCCACCACCACCAAGGCCTGTGCTAGAGAGGGCCGTTCGTTCATTCACGACAGAGAACGTCATGCCGAGCATGCCTACAGAGCCGCGTGAGGACCCTGTCCTGTCGTACTTGGGCAGTTGGGGTTTAGTGGATGCACCTCTGTACTTTTAGGCGGTAGTGCTCTATAGCTCGCATCCGGTGTTTTGTGGAGGTGAAGCCCCTGCTTAGTCTCAGGGCGGGAAATCCTTAACCTCCTTTAGCGTTGCCCCAGGTTTCTTTAATTCGCTGCGTATTTCAAGCACTCAGTCTCAGGTGCCTCGGCTGCACCAAAGTCACCCAGGAGACATCAAGCACGGGAATTTGGGCTACCAAAGTGATGGTCCGACGACATTGATACGTCCCGTCTCTAGCACTGCGATGCTGCGGTATTACAGGACGAGCGTTCTCCAAAGAAGAGGAAGAAAAAAAAAGAATAATAAAAACGAGGCTGACTCCAATTTGGAGCTAGCTGCTCTGTAGAGCCCACTTATTTTTAGCTCGCTGATGTACACATGTATACTACGAGATCCAGCCAACCACAATGCAGCTGTCATCGTTGACCAACCTCGGCTCGTTTCTTTCTGTAACAGCTAGACTGAAAGTGCAAAACATCGCACGCCAATACAAACGCTGCATGATAAGAGCTCGAGACCGAGACCATCGCAAAAGGCAAAGGAAGGCCTGTAAACTGATAATGCGGCCTGTAAATGCACTGGAAAAGCCACGACCACGCAGGTACAGCACTAGCACTGTCTTCTGTCTTCTGTCTTCTCCGTCATCTTTTCTAGGCGTAGGCAGCCAGCCGCCAAGATCCTCGGCCTGGCAATGGCAACGCTAAAAGCACACAATCACAGGGCAAAACGAAGTGCATCTTCCGCCGTCGCCACCAGAAGCCGCTATGTAGCTTAGCTGGGTCTGGCCTGTGCAATTGCCTCTTTGTCCCTGGCTGGATTCACACTTGCACTTTTGTATCTTTTTTTTTCGGCTGTCCCTGCTGGGCTTGGTATGGTATGTTGCAAACGTATGCGCCTTCCTATTTATCGGGGTTTTTCTCCTTCTTCCGGGGGTTATTGCCATAAGTGGGCTCAGCAAGTTAAAAAACCCAAAGCTTCCCTTCTCAATTTCTCGTCAGCTACTGTCCTCCTCTTCTTCTTTCTCTCATATTTGCTTCTCTTATTCTTGTATTACTTTACTTTTATTGACTTCCTCCAGGCCTTTTCCTCTAGCTCTGTTCACGGCCTACATTCTTCTTTTTAATCGTTTTGCCCCTTTTTATTTGAACATTCACAACGTCAAGTCGACCTTCCGTCTTGCTCATCGTGTAATCAGCCTTGGTATTGTTCACAATGGCTCCTCGCGTCATCGTCGTCGGTGGTGGTTGTAAGTCCTGTCCCCTAGAAGCGATGCGCTAGTTCATGGCGCGCCCATGCGCCCTCCTGCTAGCGATAAGCAACTCGTCCGCCTTCCCGGCACGGTGACTAACAGGGCTTCAATTAGTGTCTGGCCTGAGCGCCGCGCATACAATTTATCTGAACGGTGGCAATGTCGTTGTTCTCGACAAGCAAGGTGAGCTTCATTTCGCATTTCCATCCACTGCAGCAACCCATTCCTAACCCTGACGGCTTCTTAGGCTTCTTCGGCGGAAACTCCACCAAAGCTACTTCTGGAATCAACGGTGCCCTGACCCGCACCCAAGTCGACCTCAAGATCCAAGATAGCGTTAAACAGTTCTACGAAGATACCCTGAAGTCTGCTCGTGAGCAGGCTCGTCCTGATCTCATCCGTGTCCTTACCTACAACTCGGCTTCCGCCGTCGAATGGCTGCAAGATATCTTTGGTCTGGATCTGACGCTGGTTTCTCGGCTAGGGTAGGCTTTATTTGCTTCCAATCTTTCGCTGTAAAATGAAAACTCGCTGACAATTCTCTTCTCGGATAGTGGCCACACCCACCCCAGAACCCATCGTGGACATGATGCCAAGTTTCCTGGCATGGCCATTACCTACGCTCTGATGCAGCGCCTTGAAGAGCTGGCGGAAACTGAGCCTGGTCGTGTCGAAATTATCAAGAAGGCGCGTGTGACGGGACTCAACAAGGAAGGAAACAAGATCACCGGTGTCAAGTACGAACACGAGGGCAAGTCCTTGTCTCTTGATGGCCCTGTTGTTCTGGCTACTGGTGGCTATGCTGCCGACTTCACCGACAACTCTCTACTGAAAAAGTACCGCCCCGACACCTGGGATCTGTCAACCACGAACGGCAGCCATGCCACCGGAGACGGCCAGAAGATGATTATGGAGGTTGGCGGCAACGGTATTGACATGGACAAGGTTCAGGTGCATCCTACCGGCCTCATTGACCCCAAGGATCCCACTGCCAAGACCAAGTTCCTGGCCGCAGAGGCCCTGCGTGGTGAGGGTGGTCTGCTACTCAATGCTGATGGCGACCGCTTCTGCGATGAGCTAGGCCACCGCGATTACGTCTCAGGAATGATGTGGAAGGAGAAGGCCAAGAACAAGTTCCCTATTCGCCTAGTACTAAACTCCAAGGCGTCAAACGTACTAGACTTCCACACTCGCCATTATTCGGGCCGCGGCCTCATGCGCAAGATGACCGGCAAGGAGCTGGCCAAGGAAATTGGATGTTCGCCTGAGCACCTGCAAAAGACCTTCAAGACCTACAACACGTACGCGTCTGGAAAGGAAAAGGACCCTTGGAATAAAAAGTTTTTCCACAACGTGCCTCTTGACATCAACGACGATTTCCATGTTGCCCTGATGGAGCCTGTTCTCCACTTTACCATGGGTGGTGTTGAGATTAACGACAAGTCTCAGGTCCTGAACCAAGAGAAGAAGCCTTTCGAGGGTCTCTACGCTTGTGGTGAACTTGCTGGCGGTGTGCATGGCGCCAACCGCTTGGGTGGGTCCTCTCTTCTAGGTTGTGTTGTCTACGGGCGTGTTGCTGGCGACTCAGCCTCCAACTACCTGTTCCAAAACGCTCTCCAGGGTGCTGGTAGCGCCTCATCACGACTGGGCCAGATTTCCCTGCACATTGACCCGTCACTACCAGGCCGTGTACAGGTTGAGTGGGGCTCCGGTTTCAGCTCTGCTGGCCCTTCGGCTGCTCTATCGGCACCGGCTGCCTCTAGCAACAGCCCCGCTTCTGGTGCGACTCCGGCTAAGGAGGCAGCTAAGCCTTTCTCTATCCCCGACAAGGAGTACACCATGGAAGAGGTTGCCAAACACAACACCAAGGACGACCTTTGGGTTGTTGTAAAGGGTGTTGTCATGGACCTTTCCGATTGGCTTGAAGAACATCCTGGTGGGCCGCAGGCTATTATGAACTTCATGGGTCGCGATGCAACTGAGGAGTTTGAGATGCTTCACGACGACGAGGTTATCCCCAAGTATGCGCCACATCAGGTGATTGGCCGCGTTGCCGGTGTCACTCCTACTCTAGAGCTGTAAAGCTGTTGAGCTCTGCAGTCGTGGCCCCAAATGGGGGGAGCTGCGAAACGAGATTCCATGGTCATTTATTTATTCCCTTTGATTTTTTGGGGGCTTTAGCCTAGAAGGCCTAGTTGTTTTGTTTATTTTTGTGCTTCTAAGGGGTTTCTTTTTGGGCTGCGTGTTTCTCTCGGCTTGGTTTTTTTTTCTTTTTTTTTTTTTCTTTTTCTTTACCTACTAGCTTGTTGTAGCCGCCTGACGTGCCTAGCGTCAACAAGCTGCATGATTCAATTGAATATTCTCAACTCTGATAACGATGGTTTCTATATTTGCCAACCCCAAGGTTATGGATTCAGCAGAGCACATTAAGCAGCGTCCAGAGGGGATGAGACGGCAGACACGACTCAAAGCAGGAGGAAACTGGCTACTACGAGCTGGATCAACCAAATGAGGAGTCGAGCAGAAGCAAGGGTATCTATCATTTTAGATCCGGGCTTCGTTTGGGTTTCCCCGCATCCTTGGCAGCACTCTTGAGACCTTTTTTGTATTGTAAATATTCTTTTGTCCGAGGGGCGACTTTCAGACAAAGGTTTGACACAAAGGGTTGACATTTCGACATTGATACTTGCATGTGGCTGGAGATTTATGGGGGGAGGGGAAGCAAGGGCGGGGCAGGAGAAAAGAAAACGGAAGCAGATGATAATCAAGGAATAGCTGCGGGAAGTAGCACAAGTAGACCGTCCGATGCCTCCATCCTGTTGTGATCTGCAGTGGAAAGGATAGATTCAGAGATAGATGAAAGGCAAGTAAGTAGATAGTTCCAGAAATGCGGAAGAAGAGTATGGTGAAAGGAAAAGAGGGGGTGGGGTGGTCAGCATCAAGTTTGGGGGCAAAAAAGCACTCTTTTACTCTTTTACTCTTGTGCTGTATTCTTGGTTTCTTCAGGTTTTGCATGCTTATGTAGTTTTGTCTTGCTGTTTCGTTGCAATGTCTCATCCTTGGTGTCTTGGGCGAAGGAATGGAAGCAGAGAGGGCGGGCCAGGTTAAGAGGCAGAGTCCGAAGGGGAAGAGAAGGGCTAGGAGAGAAACGAGAAAACTAGGCCAAGAACATCCAGGCCAGCCCAGGATTGGGAATTCATGGGCTTTATTGGAAAGGAGAAAAGAAGTAGGAAAAATGGCTTAAAGCCCGAGGGCCATGGGAGGAAAGAAAAAGAAGCACGGATCGATAGAGACGATGGCGAAGGCGATAACGAGAAAAGAGATAGGCCATGGGATTGCATTGGCTCCGGTTCTCAGGAGCAACAGCCTTGTATTGTTTTCCATCGCTCAAACTCGGCTGTCTTCGCTGACAGACAGACAGACAGACAGACAGACAGTTCTTTATTTCTTAGTTTGTTTCGAGGACCCCAGGAAGATGATAGATACTAACAAGATAGCAAGCAAGCAAGCAAGCAAGCCAGCCAGCCAGCCAGCCAGCCCAGCCCAGCCCAGCCCAGCCCAGCCCAGCCAAGGTTATAAGTAGAGGCAGGTCAGCAAGGGGGGCACGGGCGGACCAGGCAAAAGCATTTTGCTTTTTTTGGCTGGGCGGAGACATGCATGCACACATCCCTTCCCCCATGCATGCTATGTATGTATGCAGCATGGGGTTGGATGGGAATAACAAGGTTTCCTTTCTCTATGACTGAAATGTGCCCGTGGAGAATGTGTATGTGTATAACAGAGTGTGGTGCAGAGCAAGAAAGAGCAGGACAAGGACACAACAGTAGCAGCTGGCTAAAGTAGCGCGGGAAGGAAAGTTGGAAATTACAAAGACCAGGAAAAACCAGTCGGCTTCCCCCTCCTGCTTGTCTGTCCCCTCCTCAATCGATAAGCCATCATCCTCTTCCTTCCCTTAGCTGAAGCCGTAGCTTGCCTATTAGCGCCAACTTGGCACCCCAATCAACGCCCATACTAGCCGGGCTAGCACGAGGAGAGGGGAAGGAAAAGAACGGCGGACAGTCGGACAGGCAGATGGTGGGAAACTAGGAAACGGTAGCGAGGATAGAAAAGGAAAACGGAGAAATACTACAGCTTCACTGGGCAGAGTGCGCAGGTGCGCAGGTGCGCAGGTGAAGTGTTTCTCTTGTCCAAGTGAGGTTCCCTCCTCGTCGAGCACCAAGGACGGGCGGGCCCCTGTAGTTCCCTAGTTTCCTAGTTTCCTAGTTTCCTAGTCTTCTGGCGCCTTCCCCAGTATTTTTTCCCCAATCCCCGATTTCCCCATTTTTCTCGCCATTACATTTTTGTTTTTGTTTTTCTTTTCCTTCTTCTTTTTTTTTCTTTCTTTTTTAATTTTTGATTTTTATTCGCAGCTTCAAGACTATCGACGGCTTGCTAGATGCTTTGCCGCCTCATATTCTTTTTACTTGCGCCGTGGTTTTGCCATCATTTTATTTTTTATTTTTCAATCAACGTATATTTGCGGGTTTTTTTTTCTATTTGAGTTTTTATTTCGCTCGCCAAATTCTCCACCAAAAACTGATCAACTAACCGAAAATCTCGACGCTCTTTTTTTTTTTTTTTTTTTTTTTTTTTTTTTTTCTTTTTTCTTTTCGAGGCTATTCCTCCTTTTATGTCCCTCTCCTCCCTTTTCCCTTTCCTTCCCTTCGCCTTGTCGATAATTTTTTTCACAGTAATAAAACCAACATAAAAAGCCCCTCTGGCCTTTTCAATTCGCTGCTCGCT
>JAXASZ010000478.1:0-38924 GCA_038407095.1 Ceratocystis destructans
CCCCCCCCCCCCCCCCCTCCTCCCCTAAGAATGACCATGGTATTTCTAGGGTAGTCGTGTGTGCATGTGGGCTGGTTGAAGAATAGAAATCGCACATAAAAAAGGAAGACTCTTCTTCAATCGACATATCTATAATACCCTTGGTGTGGTAATCACAGCGAATAGTTGCCCATTTCAAAGAGATGCTACGAACATGTGGGACTTCACAACTGCCAAGGCTCCAAATAATTGTTAAAGACTGGGCGGGGCTATTCAACAGCCCTCAAAGATTAAGATAACCAACATGCTTACGAACCCATGATGCCATACCATGTAAGAGAAAACGACAATTATCCTCGAGTGTCGGACCGGGTGCCTACGCTTGATACACTTCCCTGCCGGCCCTTTCCACCTGCCGGGCCACCGCCCTCCTCAGCACTGCGCTCTAGGAAATTAGCCCACAGCTCTGCGAGGGTCTCCTTGCTGGACGCGCCGGTGGTGGCTGACAAGGCTGACGGATCCGAGAAGAAGTCCGAGTGTAGCGACGGGCTACTTGGAGTGCGAGAAAATGGAGATGCAGGCAGACGCAGGCTGTTGGACGAGGTACCTGGGCGGGCGAGGCCAGCCTGCTCACGCTCTTCGTCGGTGAATTGCAAATAGGACGCCATGACCTGTAGAATCTGGAACCGTTTGGGGTCGGACCGATCGAGAGATAGGAAATGTACTAGCTGGTTCGTAACGATTTGTCTGTAAAAGAAGGGGGATGAGAATTAGCCAACATCAATATGTGAAGAGTGCAGTTTTGGGTGACATCATCTTCTTTCTTACCTGTCCACCTGGTCTTGCGGCTTCGTTTTCTTTAGATACCGTAGAGCTTTGGTTAGGTGCTCATTCAACACGATAGCTTCGTGTCTCAACTTCCCAATCAAGAGGTTCTTCTCGTTAACCTCCTTTTCAAATGGTGCAGTGCGCCGCAGCTCTTTGCTAAGGGTTTCTTTTTCCGCTAGTGCCGCCGCCAGCTGTTTGTCAACGCCCTGCGCTGCGACTTTCAGAGCCTTGAGTTGCTCCTCATGCGTTTCCACCATATCACGCAGTTCGCGTTTTCGGGTATCTTGTAGCTCGGAGAGAGCGCGCTGCAGGCTGTTGATTGACTGGTCCTGAGTGTCTTTGATGCTGTTTATGGATAGGTATGCCTCATTGAGCTGGCCTAGCTGTTCTTCAAGGCTAGTGATTTTATCAACATATGAGTCCTTGAGAGCACGTTCTTCCATGGCAATCACCTCCCACTCGCTCATGGCATTTGTCGTGGACTGGAGTTCATCGCGTAGACGCTGGTTCGCAATCATCAGGTCTTCCTTTTCTTTGCTCCAGTTTTGCGCAGACAAATTGTTTCTGCTGCGGAGACCTGTGAGCTCGCGGGTGGCTTCCTGCAGCTCTAGTTCTAGAGACTCTACTCTTTTGTTGGCCTCCTCTGTCTGCCCGCGTAGTTCCTCGCCTTGGGCTTCCAGTTCGTCTATGCGCTCTTTGGCCTCTTCTAACTCGACTCGATCTCTTTGGAGGCGTTCGGCAAGGGTTGATTTGATCTTTTCCACTCGGTCTCGCAGAGCTTCGTATTGCTCCTCAGCCTGCTCTTTGGCTGCTGTGGATTCATCGATCTCTTCCTTCAATTGCGCTACTTCGGCATCGTGTGATTCTTGGAGTGCTGATAGTTGGCTCCGTAGCTTTTCAACTTCGTCTTGGAGAGGCGCCTGGCTCTCTGCCTGTAATACGGGATCGGGGTGAGGATTGGGATTAGTACCGTTTGGCTTGGCGTTCGAGGTATCGAAAGTGGGTTCTTGCGACGCGGGCCGGATTGGAATCTCTTGGGTCTAGGACAGCAGTAGCGTTAGTAGGGGGCACTGCGATCGCCGTGAATTGGTGAGAGATGTACCATTGGTGTTGAGGGTTCCGGTTCGCTTTCCAAGACTTCGGTGTCGACTTTCGAAGCATCCTCGGCAGCTGGTTGGGACTCGATGGGAGTTGCATCCTTGGATTTCGCGTTCTTGGACTTCTTTTTGTTGTTCTTCTTTTTCCCAGTCCCGGAAGCTTGAAGCTATAGTGTCAGCCAGTTGATTCTCTGTAGGCGGGGTTGCGTATGTTGGCTGAGGAAGCAAGGCAGCAAGCATTGGCTTGTTAATGGGGCTTAATTGCAAGCGGCCAGGAGACCTTGATATTGGGTGCAGTTAAATGACTATCGAGATATGACGAGGGGATCCTACTAGCTGGCACAGCGCTGACGGTATCAGACGGTGCTGGAGACATTATTGGAGAGGGTTGGAAAAGACCGTCTGTAGAAGCAGCTATTGGGCTACGAGAGTAGTATTGGCGTATAGGGCCACCTTTATTATTTTTCTTTCTTCCCTGAGTCGTGGACAGGCTATATGGTGTGAGCAGATAGAGCAGAGCTTGGACGGGAAGTGGGTATGTGCAATTATTGGCTGCAGACGATTTGCTGGAGAGTCGCAGAATACTCGAGATCGATCCAAATTGTGGCGTAGATTTCGTTTGTAACAATCAAATGGCGGTTGTCGATGGACGATAAGGGCGAATAATAGGAAGGAAGGAGGGCGTGGGCTCGATATCGAGGCTTCGATTGTGCGCAATATATGGAAAGTTCAAGATGATGCAGCAGCTAGGGGGGGGGGGGGGCAATGATGGGCAGAGAGTATCAGGAAAAGTCCGAAGCTTGCTAACTTGGTGATGGGTGGTGTTGTTGACATTAATTGACGTTGACGTTAATTTCGTGCACACGTAAGCCACAATTGTAGTTTCACTACAGTGGACATCATGCCCTGGAAGCAGCCTAACGCCGGCCTTGGCTTTGTTGTTGGGGCATAGAGCAGGGCTGGATGGCACCTGTATTTCAGTGGGCTACAGTGGTGTAGACACTGGTTAATGTGGATATCGAAGCCTGTCAGGCCTTAAGACCGCCAAGGCCTACGCATTGCTGGATGTTGCCATGCCGGGCAGGCTATGGATGATGTTCTGAAGCGGCCTGAAACCAACAATTTCACGGCTATGACGATGGTTTTTTTTTTTTTGGGGTAAGAAGAATCATCGTACAGAGACTTTGCAGTTAACACAAACGGTGTCTGAGTGTATAACTGTGCAACCTTTCTGCTGGCATGAGGCAAAACCTGCTATATACATAAACTACTTGGGTCAATTGTGTGTGTGTATAGTGCCAGCCCTTTGGTGGCTCGTCCTGTTCCCGTCCCATGTTGTGCCGAACTTGCAAAACCGACCCAGAGGCCAAAAATATGAATAAGGTTCCCTGCCCAAACACTGGGACTTTGCTGCTGGCTAACGTGATCTAGTAGACACAGATTGTCTATACTTGTTACGTATGGTGCATCATGTTTTCCTCGTCACTATATATCCAGGAGCCACGCTCTATAGCACAACTTTTTTATGGAATCCTAGCCCACCATCTGCTGACTCATCATTTCTTTGAAAAAATTTGAAATATATTTCTCGCTGTTACAGCTGGGCTTCTCTTCCTCTTCTTTCTTTTCCTCTTCATACATATTCCACATCGATGCCCTCCCACATAAAAGACTGCCGTAGCTACTTGTAGCTGCCTATATCTGGCGTATTTAGGACGGGGGCTGATGGAGAACATACGCGTCCTTTATAATCCCGCTCACCTACTTCTAAACTTTTACTGGGTGAATGGGTTCGCTATGGACGGACATTTCATTCTGTGGCCTCTTCGTATTGAGGGCATTCAAGTAAAACATGGACTGTATAGACTATGCAAACATGCTACAATATGCTTTACTGCTGAGTAGTTGGCCAAGTGTCTATTACCAGTAAACTTGTTTTAAACGCCCAAACTAAACTTGCTGTGTCCCGGATGTCCAAGCAACACGAAAATGCAAATCACAGAACAAAAACGTAGACCTTTCTAACAGGCGAAGTGATCAAGGAAAAAAAAAGAATCGCCCATGCATGCTTATACCCAAACTGTTTTGTGCCCTATCATACCTCATAAAGCGCCAACAATGGCAACAAGACTGAATGAAGACAATCAGCCAGTCAGCCAGTCCCTCTCTATGACGACTCATTAAACCGCTCTTCATGCTGCCACCTTCTTGTTGCGAGTAGATGCGCGTGTCGGCTTCTGGGCCGCCTTGGGAGACGCCTTGGCCTTGGGGTTAGGGGAAGCCTTGCCCTTCTTAGGCGTGGGCTTGGTTTCCTTTTCCTGCACCGGCTCGGATAGTTCCTGTTTCGCAGCGGACTGTGTCTCCTCCATAGCGAGGGGTTTCTTTTCCTCAATGGCCTTGGGGACGTCGCCGTTCTCGATTGCCAGCGGCACAGATGCGTTTTTGACGACGGTAGGCTTATAGCTGTACCCGATGGCCTTAAGCTTCTTCGCATTCTCCAGGCGCTTCTTGTTCTCGCGCTCAACTCTCTTCGTCCAGGTAGACTCGGTCTTGGGCTTTTTCAGAGACAGCGCCTCCATCTTGTTGTAGGGTATCTTCTTGAAGCGCTTGTTGGCGCCCTTCCACACGTCGGCGTGGAGCTTTTCTGTCGGCACAACCTTGCACTTGAGGATGTGGCCGAAGAGCAGGTAGTTGTCCATGGTCTTGGCAACGATCGAGGCCGTGCTTTCCTCTCGAAACTCGATGAAAGCGAAATGTTTGCTGGCGCCAGTACGTTTGTTGCGCGACATGCGCAGACGCAGAATGGGCCCAAACTGGCCAAAGTATTGCTTCATTTCATTTTCATAGAAACCATGAGGAATGCGACCAATGTAGACGACACCGGGCTTCTCCTTCTCGTGAGATTTGACGCTTTTATTGGCCTTGATGCTGGGGATCTTGCCAACATCCTGCCCGTTCTTGAAGGTGGATTTTGAGGGGGCGTCGTTATCAGAGTCAAGACCGGCCGCCAGAGCTTGGAGCTCAGCGTCAACCTCCTCCTCGACATCCTCGTCTTGGATTGTGATGTCGGCGACAGTGTCTGTTTCATCCTTGTCAACATCCATGGCATCCGCCTTGGGTTCGGACTTGGGCTCAGGCTCAGGCTTGGAGGCTTTGGTCTTCTTGGAGTTGGGAGTGGACTTCTCCTTGGGCGTTGACTTGGACGATGCCTTGGGCTTCTTGGCAACAGCAGGGGAGCTATCCTCAGCAGCTATCGACGCAATGTATTAGTACATGTGTTATGTCAAAGGGTGCGCTGGTCGTTATTGCGACGTAAAATACAAACCTTTGCGCTTGTTTTTGATAGGAGTAGTCTTGGCTACGGCAGGAGAGGCGGAAGCCGCTACGAAGAGACATGATTAGTATTCTTTCTTGGTATAAAGATTCGAAACAGCTTACCATGGCGTTTTCTAAGTTCGGGCGCCATCTTGTTTGTGTGGATGTGTATGTGCGATTTGGGGTTGTGCGTTGGGTATAGTTTGACGGGATGGTTGAGATAAAGCATCGACTTAAGATTTGGAAATAGACTTCGATATCTGTCGACGAGTTTGAAAATGAAAAAAAAAAAAAAGTTGAGAATTCTGCCGGGCGGTGTGCAATAGAAGCGAAGCGCGCCCCACTGAATGGCTTCGATTTGCAGGGGGGTGAAGGGGGTTACTACAGATACAAATGTATAACTATGCTTGCCGATACAGAAAGACACGAATGCTAACTTGAAAATCTAATATGATCAGTCCCTTGCTTACCATTTCTGATGCTGGGTAGCTCATGAGCAGCGGCCTCTTCTGAGTTGAGAACTTTCCAGACTTTGTGCTGTTTTTCATTCTTGGTCTCCAAAGGCTCGCCTGGTGTTACACGTAAAAGTGGGTCTCTTTCCTTTTCAGCATGTTACTTGACTTCGGCATCAAGCCTGTCTTTTCCTCATCGGGCATCGCATCGCGACTTTGCTTTGGTCGCTGGTCAACTTCACCCCGATATTTCCCGTTCCATATTATCAAGTACTGACTAGGAAACAGAACTAAAGTTTCTTTCTAATTCCGTACGCGCACATCCACACCAAGGAACTCTATACGCAGTCTACCAATCTAAGCGATGGTCATGTCTACGATAGATATTTCAAACAGTGACGTGTGGGATGACTCCGCGCTAATCGCTTCATGGAACGATGCCCTTCAAGAGTACAAAGTCAGTGCCTGCTGTATGCCGTGTTGTATTAAGTGTGCCACAGAAGCTAACTCATGTGACAGAAATATCACAGCATCTTCCAAAAGGTGCGCACTGAGGCTGACCTGGAAAGGGAACTTGCTGCAGCGGGGTATGTACATAGAAGTTGCAACAGTATACTTCCCTAGGCTGAGAAATACTAATGGACCGTGGAATAGACTTGGTGCAAATGGTGAGCTTTTGGAGGAGGCCAATCATGGCGGGCCTGTCGTTGATGATGAATATGAGCCTGAATATGAAGAAGAAAACGAGGTTTCGTCAGATCCATTTGTTGAAAGTGCTAAACCAGAACCATCCATATCTGTAAGTTTAGCCTGCATCGGCACGAGGCTATCACAACATATGCTGGGGCCTATCACGATATGATTGAATTCTAACGAGACTCGTTTTACCCCTGACATAGCAGCCATCAGTAATTCCTGAACAACCACCTATTTCCGAGAAATTAGCTCAGGGTGAAGTTCCTTCCCTTCAGCAAGGCCCTCTTGAGCAAGGTAAGGAGAGGCCCCTACTGGCATTCGACTAGAGTTCCTGGTCTTTAATACAGTCTACTAACGCAGCATGGCCCTCCATCTTCGTGATGGGAGTGGCCCTTATTTCGTACAGTTAAAGACGAGACACTCAAAAAGGCCTTGATGGGGTGGTATTATGCAGGCTACTACACGGGCCTTTACGAAGGGATGCAGAAGAAAGAGGGTCCGGCAGGAGACACTCGAGCAAACGATGCCCCAGAGGCGTAAGTATGCGTTTGTGTTTTTGTGTTGCCTTTATATTTTCTTGCTTTTTAAAGTTGGGAGAGCCGCAAGCTCACGGATCCATGCTAATATAATCCAAGCTCTCTGCTATAGACGGAGGGACCAGTCTCCAAGTTCCTTCCTAAGACATGCGGCGTGTAGTAAATAGCAAGAGGCACAGTTGGATGACGTTGTGTTTTCCCAGACCCGGAAGCTCGCAGACAAAGACCCGAAGTCTTGGCATGTTTTCTGGCAGATAGCCAAAGTCACACAGACCTCGATGCAATAAGGGCTTGAGGGCATGCCTTGAGACGCAGACAGACGTGGATAGTGATTTGGAAAGAGGAGAGTTCTGCATTTGTCTCGCGAGCAACACGGATCACATAAATTTCGTCGTGAATTCAGGAAACAGCCACGAGGAGCAGCCATTGATGTGCCTAGTAGTAGAAATGGACTTTTTGCAGAGGAGGTCGCCCTTCTCTCTGATCCGTTCGACCGGCGCACACATAGAATAATGGTTGGTAACCTCAATTAGCCGAAGCTCCCATAAGCTTATCTTCTCACGTATAGGGGTGGAAACGAGCCGAACTATGTGTGGAAGGCAAAATAGGCACGAAGATAAGGCGATGGGACAATGTTTTACTGGATGTGTTTCACATGGCGGTTGAAGTTGCTTGTGAAACAGGTACGAAATGCACACTGTACAGACATGCTCTAGTTTGGTCTGGCTCCCATGTGCAAAGATGGTAATGGTACTGTGTTAATGGTACTGTGACTGTCAGTAGTGGGGCACAGCAAGCCAATAAGAAAGAACAAGCTAGTCCTGAAATGGCTTATTTAACACTTCGAAACTGTCAAAAACCTGACGACAAATACCAAGCGATGCAGTTAGTTGCATTTTCCATCGTTGGCATTTGAAGGATGGCGGGCTGTGTGTCCATTGCTGCTTCTTTGACCTGCCGCGCAGGCCCAGGGATGTGGCTGACTTCCTGCTCTGTGCAATAGCGCGTCTTCAACAAGGTCTGCCAAGATATGATGCTAGACGAACATGGCCCAGGAGACCTGCAGCTTCATGCTTCAGTATTGTGCTAAGACCTGGTCTCTTTTAGGCATGGCAAACACCAAACACTATCCGAGACTGAACACGCTACAGGATCTCGGAAACGGACACAATGTGACAGCTAATATGACACTAGTCCTGTTTCCTGTTTCCCCTCCGTAGTATTCGTACCTTGACTAACCCCTATCTTCACAGAGTGTAGCAGAGAAATGGTGCTTAGGCATGAAATAGAGTTAAAGAGCCGCTTGTTTTCAGACCCGGAGCTTCGAGACTCCGAGTTTAGGCCCAGACAGGAAATCTTTATAGCGCCACAAGGGAGTTGTAGCTGTTGTTACTCGTGATTTGTCTTCGGCGGCCAAGGGTAGAGTTCTTGGTGCGGTCAAGTTCACAGCCGCACTGAATGGCCTACGTGCTGGTCTAATCGGATGAGAGAGAATACATATTGCCCTCTCTGCTACAGACCTGTACTGCTAGGTCGTCAGGCTCACGGCGAATCGTGTGTTTGATAGCCAGCCCAAGTTTCCATAACAGGGCAGTGCTTTTGCTTTCCTCTGGCTTTCGGCTATACGCTTCCTGTTCATGATCGCCATCTTCAAACAGCGATTGTTGGCTTAGGATGCCTGGCCTCTATATCCTCGACTTTAAGAGTGGCCTTTTCTCTTTCCCTCATTCTTCTTTTCTTCCCCCTCTTCTCCTCTTCTTCTGCTTCCTCACCATCTTTCTCTCTTCCCCAAGAACAAGTCGTGTGTACTTGGCCGTCCAGTTACCTATTGCCTTTCTTTCCCTTTCTTTTTGTTCTTAATATTCGTTTCTTACCGAGTCCGGCACTCATTTGTCTTTTACCGATATCTTTTGTTCAACATTCTACGCTTATAATACACGACACCCATCATCTCCTTTTCCCCTACCAATTGGAAGCCCCCTCTCCTCAAAAGCCGGTCCTTTGATCATTTTACTACTAATCTTTCCTTTCTCACCTTCTATAATTAATATTCTTCTTGTTGCATCCGCAATGAAGCTTTCAACCCTCCTTGCGGCTGCTATAACGCCCGTAGTTCTCGCCAAGACTGCCGCTACCAAGTTTCCCGTCATAAAGCGGGAAGACGTTGAGATCGAAAACTCCCGCCAGAAGCTGACTAGCCCCAATCTCTTGGCTTCTCTGCTGCAAAACAAACAAAGCCCCAAAGTTGTTGTCGTACTGTGGAACTTCCCAGGCGGCAAGGCCGCCACCACACCACTTGACAAGACTATGACTGTTACCCAGACCGTCACTGCCCCCTCTACTGGCGCTGCCGCAACTGCGCCCCCCCAGGATAACAAAAAGGATGGGTCTAAGGCTACGCCTAGTGAGCCGCCCAAGGGTACTGGAACAGCTGCCGTTGCTCCCGGCACTACGCACACAGTCAAGGTGGGAGGTCCACAGGGTCTATCTTACTTTCCAGATTCCATTCAGGCGGCCATTGGTGATGTGATTAAATTCGAGTTTCTGTCGCAAAACCATACTATCACCCAGTCAACTTTCGATACACCTTGTGCTCCGTTGGCTGGTGGCATGGACTCTGGATTCATCCCAAATCCTGACAACAGCATTGTCCCCCCTCCTGCCATGGCCATGCAGGTGATGACCACCGAACCTCTTTGTGAGTTCTCTTAGCAATGATACCGAGTAAATGTGCCGCAACTAACTCTTCTCTTCTACAAACAAGGGATGTTCTGCGCCCAAGGTAACCATTGCGGTCGCGGGATGGTTTTCTCCATCAACCCTAACGCTGCCAAGACTCATGCCCAGTTTCAAGCACGTGCCATCAGCTCTTCAGCCAAGGGCTTAGCCGACAGCAAGCTAACAGGAGGAACCGGTGTTCCTGCTGTCGCCGCCCCCGCCGCCACCGGCACTGGCAGCACTGGTACTACCATTTCGCCGCCATCAAACGTCCAGACCGGCACCGTCACCGGCACTGGTACTTTGCAGGCTGATGGCTCATGTTTGTGTTCAGTGCAGTGCGGAACGGGCGCTTTCCCTGTTGCTGCACAGGGCGTTGGTGCATTTGGTGGAACTCCTGGTAAGTTATTCCCCACGTAGTAGGCAACTAGCCTAATCATGAGTTTGAATAGTCGACTGACTAGTATCTTTGCCAGGATCTATCTCTATGGCCCAGTCTGCGGGCATTTTTCCGCCTCCATCTCGTCGTTTTCGCCGCTCCTGGGCGGGAGCTGCACCAAACGGCCCTTACGGAAAATACTAGACTCAGTTAGACCCAGTGAAGGAGTATACTCTGTGAATCGGAGCTCAGGGGATGTGAATGCTGTAGTGTATAGTGCTTTCCGGGGAGGGGGGGATATCAGCTGGAGTTTGGTTTCTGTTTTTGGGGTCCTTGCGTTTGCGAGCTATCTCTTTGTTTAGGGGATTTGCTCACATTTTTGTTTACCTGTTTACTTGTTTTAGTTGTTTCTATCCTTTACAATATGCGAAAGGGTTCTGGGCTCTGGAGGCTACGTTCCTTTTCAAACAATTGCAAAGAAGATTGACGCAGAGTAGAGTTGATTCTCTTGCTTTCCATCATCCACTCCCGGCCTAGGACCATGATATGATAATGAAGAAAAATAAACACGTATCAATCTTATTTGAGTCTAGGAAAGTACATTTATGTTGGAGGGGAGGGATGACGAATGCTAGTTTTAGAGTAGCCCAAGTCAGGGTTGAGAAGTTGATCAAACTCCGAGTTGGTTTTACGGGTTGCAATGTTTGTATAGGAAGGCTACAGGGCAGGTCTTTAGGAAGTTTCAGCATCCGTTCCATGCGCGAGAGTTTGGCGTCTTGGTTGGGCAAATGGCCCAGCAAAGTTAGGCCGTGACGCTGATGGGCTATTATTGATAGGCCATATTTTTGGTTGCAGTTTGTGATGTACGTACACTGTGCAGCGCGTATTTAATACGTCCCATACAATAGGACACCAAACAACCGAGTTTATCTAAGCTAAAAAGGCATATATATCATGTCAAGATGGAGCATACTACCAGTACAAGACGCACATTAACCAGCATTTGAGTTAAAAGGCTGCCGAAGCAAGTCTTGCGTCTAGCCTATTGCCAATTTTCTCGAGCCAAGCCCGTATATTTATCTTTCAGGCATTGCGTCTGACGAGGAACATAAGCCCATGGCTGTTGTTGTCTGCAGACATAGACAGCTCTCTCAATAGCATTTCCATTATTTCTTAGCAGCTTGCTCCAGCTTGCGCGCCTCGGCTAACAGGCAGGTCTAATGTCAGTATCCTGTAGGTCTTTTGGCACATGTTTGCGGCAAAAAAAGACTCACCAGCAGCCTGCTTCTTGCGCATAATCTCAGCGGCAGTTTCCTTCGCCCGTTGCATTTCGGCGCCACTCAGAGAGTTGCCCTTTTTCTGTGAAAGGCGTTAGCATTCCTTGTGAGAGTGTTGCAACGGTGGTGGTCGCTTCCCAAGAGTCTCTATGGCAGATGCCATATATCCATGTGGGCCGAACATCTCCGTTTAAGTCGCGACGGAGATGACAGCAAGTCACAAAACATCGGGAGACTACAGCAGCCACGGTGCTCATTTGTTCATGGCTAGATTCATATCCAACTTACCTGGTTGGCCTGCTTCTTCAAGTTGGCCTCACGGGCCTTCTCACGCTGGTTTCCGCGAGCCATGACGAAAACACCTGGGAGCTTGAAAGCGAGGTTAACACGAAAAGTAAATATGGTAGAAAAAAAAAAAAAAAAGACTACAAAACTGGCGTGCGCTGCGCAGAGACCTTAAAGAGTGCGTCTGCTCAGTAGCGTAAGCATGAAGAATTTTGGACACGATGAATTTGGAGTGTCGGAAAATGGTGAAAAAAGAAAAAAACGCTTCGTGTTGTTATATCTCAGTTGAGCGCCCTCGAGACATGCTACCAATGCCCCACTTATTATTTCGCCCATAACCCTAAACAAATGATTCAGACCCTAAGTCCTAAGAGATGACCACTTGATTTATTTTTAACAATTGGATCGTGACGAAAGCCTTCACTCCCGTTGCAGAGTAAAATGATACTGAATTACTCCCAGAAACCTTGTTGTACCTTCTTCCCCTTTTAAATAAAACGGCCACAGGCGCTTTGAAAAATCGTAGCCTACTTCACAAGCCGCCTGTGAGACGTATCAACTCCATAGAAGCATGGAGAATTAGAAATTGCTGTTTCAAATTAGACAACTTAATAGAGACACCAAGTGCTCGAACGTCTGCAGTTCGTCAGGATCTCTTGAGTCCATATCAAGCACGATGAGAAATGTTCTCCAAGGCTGAGCTTTCTCTGGATGAAGCCCGCCGTATGAGCGGGCGCCTAAATTCAGTGGTACAGCCCCTGTAGCACAAAACATAGGCTGCAAAGTCGCTACTGGCAGTGGCCTGCTTTGTTGCCTTTTTTGGGCGTTTAAGATGGGTGAAGGTGCGACAGGCTTGATTGGCTGACAAGCGCTCAACCGCGCAACAAAGAGCTGTAGGCAACGTACAAAGGAGGATCTCAGCGCCTTGAGGCTGCAGGGGTCCGCATGGAGTAGCAGAATTTAGAACAAACAGAAAGACAACGTCAGGACAGCGAGGGGCAGGGATGAAGAGTTGTAGACGGAGTAGAATATGGCTTAACAAGAAAGATTATAGATTGTTGGCGATCGCGGACGTAGTGGAAACCATGTATCTAGACATGTCTGTCACCTTCTACAATGTATTTGCCCTACAACTTTCCTTTGTCGCTCCCATCAACTTACTATTGAACAATTCTAATTCTGGCATGTTCTTTATCACATGGAATCTCAACACCTTGTCTTTCCTTCCTTGCCCTTGTTCGAGTTTCACTTAAATCCGTTTCTTTGTGCTACATACATACAAAGCGGCTATAGATCTGTCCGCCTTTGTCACGGGCTGTCCCCTGGATGATGAGCCTACTTGGACTGGGATTCTACAAAGGCTCGTAAAAGTGCAGGGCGGCCAAAGATAGGACGATGCAAATAGGGATATAAACAAGTGTCTGGCCCTTCAAAACGCAAGACTGGCATCGGCATATCCAGCATCAAGTATCCATTCAACTTCTTTTCTTTATTCCATAACCTTGTAGCCTTGTACCCTTCGTCATATCCCCCGCCCAACAGACCTTCCTTGCCTAGAGTTACGACTCTTTCATTCTTCTACTCTGTACCCTCCTTGCCCTTCGGTCTCTTTCCAGTGCTTGGTGGTTGCTCTCTAGAAAAGCCATTGTTGTTTTTCTTCACACATCCTAATCCGGAAGGTTTGCTTCTCAGACTGGGTGCTTCTCGATTTGGCGATCTTCTCCTTTACTCCTGCCCTTTCTTTTGTGGTCTTTGAAATTCTCTTCCTTCCCCTCTTTTCCCTCCTTCCGCATTTATTCTGTTCTTCTCCTCTCTTCTCCTCTCCCCTCCTCCCCTCCTCCCCTTCTCTCTTGATTCTCTCCCTCGCCGTGTTTTTCTTTCTTCTTCTATTCTGACTTTTGTTTTTCTCATCATCTTTGCCTACTCATAACCTCATTCTACATCTTTCGCCTTCGCTTTTTGTTTGCATTAAACTGTCTACCTGAGTTACTGTTTCTTCTATCAAGATTAGAAACAATCGGTGTTTCATTTTCAATCTTACTCCCATCTTTTACCTTCGTCTCTGGCTGGCCCGGGACGCAATACTCAACTTAACCTTCAAGTTCTTTCTTTACACTTTACGGTAAGTCGCTTCTCTATCAATCTTGCTCGAGGCACTTGCTGATAGGATATCTTGTCTAGCCTCCTGGTTTAATACTGGCCTATTTTAATTCCCAACACCCTCATCACTTTCCTATTACACTCCTCCACCATGGTTAACGTATTCGAAAACCCTGGCCTTTGTGGCTCCGGGCACGTCGTTCTCAATGTACTTCGCGCCTTCACGATTATTGGACTGCTGTGCATTTCTGCGTCGTGCTGGGTCATGGTCGTTATGACCGGTAAAAACGGATCCTTTTACTTTTTCGATGCCATATCCCAGATAATTGCCTCGCTCGTCGCCCTTTGTTTAATTACGTCCGAGGTTGGTCTTTTCCGCGACTTCTACGAGCGTAACTGGCCCGTTATTTCCTCTAACCGCGGTCTCACTTGGCTGGGCTCTGCCATAACTGTTCTAGCCTGCCATGTACTTGGTCAGCTTAACCGGCCCCAATTATCACAGGCTGCTATTGGCATGCCCCTCTGGCGTCTTATTTTGGCCTCAGGAATCCTCGGCCTAATCTTTGGAATAGGCAACATTGCTGCTAGCGTTGTGTTCCGTGACTCGGAACATCAGATCAACGCCCGCAATATCCGCTCCGATGGTTCATTGGCTAGCAATAGCGTCTACGCGGCGTCATCTGCCTCGTCAACCCACTCGGACCACGTTCATAACGAAAAGGTGTCCGCGACCAGGCGCTGGACTCAGAAGCTCTCGCCTTTCAATGGCGGTGGTCGTCCTAAAATCAGCCATCCCTATGAGCATTCTGATGTTGAGGCCCAGCGCGACTCGGTCGAAGACCGCAGGAGTCCGATAGTACCGGATGTCCTGCGTCCTCAGACTGCCTTGCACCCTATGAACACAACTAACACTGGCGTTTCACGGTACAGTGTTGTTTCCCACATGAATCGCTTCTAATTGACTTCCAAGGGCTATTGCATCGACTCTTGCTTTTCCTTCTCTGCTTGATGCTGAGATGGTTTATCCTCCTCTATCCTCTTGCCTATTTTACTTCTCCATTCTCTCGCTGGGTGACTCACCTTCCTCTCACTGTATTTTATTCCCCATTGCATTTCTAGTCATGAACCTCGCTCATTTCCTTTGTTTTCTATTCCCTTGCCTCCCTTTCTTTCGGTTTTACATGCATCATACAAGTTCCCAACCTGGGTCATATGTTGGCGTTCACATGGTTACACGGGCATTTTCTTTACAAAAGATCAGTTGATAGTCCCTTGCTTCATCTGGTTTCTACTTTCCTTTTTTCTATTGCTTTTGTAGATTAATAAACTTTTTTTGCTTTAAGTTGAAGTTTAGTCAAGTAAAATTGCGATGTTAATGAGTGAGTGAGTTTGTCGTCATGTTTAAGCTTTGTCGTTGGGTTACACACCTATTTCCAAGAAAAGAAGATTCTGCGCCACAAACTCTGCGCCACAAGAGCCAGCAAAAGACTGGTCACGTGATACATGGTTCTGTCGATTTTCAAGGATTAGAGGACGCGCCGGCTCATAACCTCTAGTAACCTCTAAAACCCAACATCCCAACATCGTATCGCCCTCTGGAGCGCCTATCGCATGGCTACTGAATATTTCATCAACTGACTTGATTGATTTCATCTCTCGAGAATTTTCTGAGTCTTGGACTTTCGCGCTACAGCTCTTTAGTCCTTTTTTTCTTCTCATTCTATAACTGTTCTGCTGTACGCTGTCTAACGCCAGCTATTCTAACCGACTCAAGGCCTTGTTCTAGCGTTTCCTTTGTCTTTTCTACCGACAAGGCTTTCCCTTTTCGACGACAATTTTCATTGCGATTTGAGCGCGCACGGTATGAGGCCCGCTGATAATAGCTGAAAAAAATAGTTTTGTGTTCTTTGTGCTAACTGCTTAGATCGTATCTAGTACCTTCTCTTAACCTCGACTCGCCAGCGCTCTCGTGCTTGGTTAATAGCAACACAGGTGAACCAACTTGCGACGTACTGAAGGGTCCTGCATCTCCTGGAGGAATAACTTGCTCTCGACAAAAACACCATTTACTGTTTCTCTCGCGACTCACTCTGACCACGAAGCTGGGGCTTGAAGCTTCAGGTTTCATCGATTAAAGCCAAGACAGAAGAAGCTTGCGCTGCTTGCTGCTGGTTAGGCTTGGGTAAAAATCTGCGTGGAGGAATTTGCAGAAGCCGGCTTCTTTTAAGCTTGGTTATCGACAACACTAGTTTGCCTTTGTACTTGACAGGAGGCTCAGACTGACTACCTACCTACCTATTCACTGGCTGATTTGAGTTGTCAAATATTAGAACGGACTGCTGTTAACAGACTGTTGTTCCAGTTCTAAGCATTGCATCTGACTGCCAGACCCCCGTATCTTGCTTTCTTTCTGCGTGTGTCATTTGTCATTCTATTCTGCCGTGTGGAGGAAATATAAACCAAAAAAAAAACCAAAACCAAAAACAAACGAGGACACACAAAGCTTCTCTCTGTCGCTGTAATCTTCTCAAAGCTAGCTTGCCGCAACAGTGTTGATTGACTTCTTGTGTCTACGTCTAAAGAATCTGTGCTTCCCACCTCCTCCGTCACCCTCTCTTTCTTTCTGGTTGTACTACAGGTTGAGTTGGCACACTCAAGGCGTAAAGGTTGGACGGTTCGCTTTCTCTTTTAGCCTTAACGACATCATCAAATTGTATTGTCGGCAGGAGCTTTCATCTTTCGGTTTCCCCCTAATATCTAGGCCTCGACAAGAAGTCTTGCTGCTATATTCTGTCCCCCCCCCCCCTTCCCCCCTCCCCCACCAGCCTCTTTCCCTCATTGCTCTGCCTTTGTCTTTTGTAGTAGATCAGCCTTTATTGTTCTGTTGCCCTCCATTTATTAGCTATTATCATCAAATTCGTCGCTTGCTCTAGAGTTGGCGAGCCACTTCTGTGTTGAACAGCAAAGGAAGTGAGAAACAGGAGACGTCAAGGTACACACGCCAGCATAGTAGGGAGCTTTACCTAACTTAGCTGGTCGCCTGCACGTGAACGTGTCTGGTGACAGTCGCTTCTCACTTATTCACCCAGTATTGTGGACAACCGCTCTGTTAGTCTGCTTGTTACCCCGTTGCAACCGAATCTGCAGGATATTCGCCTCTTCCAAAAGGCTCAACGCATAATCTGGTCGCCAAGTCAACCGCACGCCAATATAAGCATGGCAGACTACGAGAGCACAGCTGGTGCTGAGGTCGCCGAGGACTTTCGCAGTGCCCTGGAGGATATGACCACCGTTCTCCGTGTTGAGATTATGGGTCTTTGCCAGATCGCCCGTGAAAACACTGAATTTGCAGTCGATATTGCACAGACTCTTCAATCATATATTCTCAAGGTAAGGCAACTCATACGGTGGACGAGAATAAGGCCACATAAAGATAGACTTCCAGAGGAATATCATCTTCTATTGGATCACACTGCCCATACTGACTCATCAATCTACATCTAGGCCGCCCCCCATCGAAAGCTGCCGGCATTGTATGTGCTAGACGCCATCGTGAAGAACGTTGGCACTCCTTACACGCTATACCTGGCTCCAAAGCTGTACTCCATGTTTCTAGAGTCATACGCTACTGTAGATTCCAACGTGCGTCGCAAAATGGAAGAAATGCTCCGTACCTGGAAGCAAGCGGTACCGGGCTCCATCGACACACGACCCGTGTTTCCTCTTGAGGTTGTCCAACCAATTGAGGATGCCCTCATGAAAGCCTCTGCTTCCGCCTTCCAAGCCCAGCAGAAGAATATGATCGGCCGGCCCCGTGTTGTCCATCCCCGAGACACGCCTTCTCCTCATGCACGTATCCAGTCACCCTTTGGTCCTCCCCCCGGCAGTGGAGGGGCTTTCAGTGCCCCTCCTGGCAAACAGGTAACTCTCCTCTTCTCTTTCACGCTAATAAAAAGCACTGGACTAACGTTCTTCTAGGCTACCCCTCCTCCTACCTATCCATCATCTATTGGCCCACAAGCCAATGGTAACCAAAGCTCTGTAAACTATGAAGCGTTGAAAAATGACGTCGAATCTCTTATCCAAACATTGCATCTAGCGGGCGCCAAGTACCCGCACGATGACACTATCCCCAAGAAGACTCAAGCCCTTGTCGACCTCCAAGGTCTTTTCAACAAGGGTGGTTCTATTAATCCAGACCAACTTAGTCTAATCAAGAAGCAGGTTGACGATCTAGCTGCAGGCGTTCGCGCTAATTATGCGGATGTTGTACTGTCCCAACACGCCCCTTCTGTCCCTGTACCCCCCCCTGCAGTACCCCAAGTTACCCTTGATTCACTTCTTGGCCCAGGCGCTCTAGCCACGCTTCTTGCCTCTCGACAGACTCCTGCTCCTGTTCCAAGCACTCCCATCCCTACTCAACCTGCTGCAATGCGCAACACGCCGCCGGTTGTCCCACATGCAAACCCCGTTGTACCTGTGATGATGCAGGGTAGACATACTCCACCTACTGGCCCTGCTTCTGTTCCTGTTTCTGTTCCTGCTCCTGCTCCTGCTGCTGCTCCTGCCCCGGCCCCTACTCCTGCCCCCGCAGCTTCATCCGTGAATAGTGCCATGTCACTCATGCAGCAACTTCGCCGGGCCGGTATTCTTCCTCCTCCTAGTGGCCCATCGTCTTCAAGGTCTACGCCTGTGCCAACACCGCCTCCTCCCCATGTAGCCCCTGTAGCCCCTACGACCCCTCAGCATTATCAGCAACAAAGAGCGCCACCTATACTTCCTTCTATTATTGCCAACGCCCTAGCCGCACAGCGTCAGCAGCAGCCTCGTACCCCGATGGTAGAAATGGGTGATATCCAGCTTGACTCCACGTCACTTAAACAAGAGTAAGTGGTAATAGATCACAATGAATGCGTCTTTTTAACAATCTTGCTAACTATCGTTTCAGTCGCCAGCATCTTCTTTTTACCATGCTTGAAGGTCTTGGAAAGCCGTGCTCTCAGTGTGGGCGCCGTTTCAAGAACAATGAGGACGGCAGAAAGAAGCGCGTTCGCCATATGGACTGGCATTTCCAAGTCCACCAGCGAAGCGTGAAAGCCGAAAAGCATGGCCAGCATCGCAGCTGGTATCCCGATACCAAGGTATGTCCACATTTTTTTATGCATTACACTCACTCGAGCATCGCTAATGATATACTCAGGATTGGACCGTATCTCGTGAAACCATCGACGCCGATATTCCTGAAGTCACTTCTGCCACCAATTCTGCGCCCAAGCAACCTGAGATTCAATATATTGCAGTACCTGATCCCACTGAAGGCGTCAACACTACGTGCTCCATCTGTGCCGACAGGTTTGTCAATAAATGGCTTGACTCGGCACAAGAATGGGTGTGGCTCGACACCATGCGCGTTGGAAACAAGGCGTACCATGCAAGCTGCTACAGCGAGGCCTTCCGCTCACGAAACACCCCAGAACCGGTGCTAGGAAAACGGAAGGCCGAGAGCCCAAACCACTTCATGGTGGAAGGCAAAAAGTGGCGTGCGGAAGTTGTTTGAGTTTTGGATGGCAGCTTTCTCTCCTGCCCATTGATTGATGGCTGCTCTTGGATCAGTTTTGTATGAGGGCCCTGACAGATAGGCTGCTCAATGTGCTTGTGTCTCTTCTCGTTCTTTTTTGTTTGTTTGTTTGTTTGTTTGCTTGCTTGCTTGCTTGCTTGCTTGCTTGCTTTGCGTTAATCATCTTGTGATTTCGGTCACATGGTAGGTTGGGTGGAGTTGGAGGATGTTCTTTGCATTGGTTTTATTGCATGGCATGATCATCTTGGTGTGCAAGCTGTGCGTGATATTCATGAGGATTTCTTTCTTTATTTTTTGAGGCTTTGGGAAGGTGAATAGTGTATTTAAGACAAATACATGTTTTTTAACAGCAGTCTGTATGATAGACAAGTTCCTATACCGTGTCTACTGTGTTATTCGGTCATGTTTGCGATAGTACTGATGTATAACCCTAAGCTCATACCGAACCCTGCCGGACTCATGATGTTTACATCACCAAATTTTGCAAGAAGCAACTGCCCTTGGATCCCTATTCTCGCGGCCAATGAGGAGTGTTTCTTGTGGGCTATCTGGCCAGGCGCCGGCTTCCTTCTTCTGCGAGTTTCCGTTGTAGCTTATCTATGCCTTTGGCAATCCTTGCTTCCCCTCATCATCTTCTCTCTCACATATGCTCAGATGCTTGGCTTGGCTGGCTCGGATTGCCCACTCTCGTTGTCCAACGCCGTAATTACATTATCTTTTATTGTTTGTGCCTCGTCCTTGTCATTCTGCAAGCATCTATATGGTTTTGGTTTCTGAATAAACTACTTTGTTGTGTCTCATTATTACTCACGCCGCGCCTGCTTCGGCCATGGTATGTCCACGACTTGCATCCTTGTCATCATCTGTCCATCTGCCCATCTGCCCATCTGCCCGTCTGCCCATCTGTCTTGACTTTCCTTCTCTTTTGCTGACTCTGGCACCTCCTTCATAAGGCTCTATCCCATGCCAGGCCCGCAACTAGCTGGTGTTTTGATGCCGTTCCACGACCGAAAAAAAGTATTCCTCGGCTCCGGTCATTAGCAGACGCTTTTCCCGTGGAGTTAATTCTAGCTATCGCAGAGTTTCTTGACATCTCAGGCCTTAATGGCCTTATGAGAAGCAGCCGCTGTTTCTACAATATCCTCAATACATACATCTATCGGCGAGACGCCCAATTCCGGAACGACGCCATATTCTTTTCAGTCCTCCGAACAAGTCTCGATGAACGACTACACTGGAGCACCATTCTTAGGAGCCTGCGGTTTGGTGGTAATGTCAACGCGTTGCATCTCATGGTTGGCAATGAGATCGGCATAGCTACTCTGCGGCCCATTCATCTGTCCATCATCATGAGAAACACCCCACACAATATCGACCGACTTTTGTGCTACGGTGCCCTTCCCGAGTCACCGGCTCTTGATGTCCAAAACTTGTCGTCCTTTTTACTACCAAAGTCGATTTACTTTCACAGCTCGGTCCTGCAAAAGTTCAACGTCGCTAAAAAGGTCCCAACGTCAATCATTGCAATGTGCAGTATACTGGACCCCAACGACAGTGCCAACGTCCGTATGTTCGATGCCCTGCTAGATGCTGGCATGCCTAGAGACGTCCATGTCCCAGGACTTGGCCACACTACTATACTACATGTTGCTGCCCACTTGGGTTTAACCCAGCTTGTTGAGGCTCTATTGACGAGACATGGATTCGATATCAATGGGCAAGATGCACGTGGAAAGACGCCACTGCATTGGGCAGCCCATCGCTCAGTCAACAGGACAGGACGAACTGTTCGATATTTGCTAAGCAATAGAGCGCAACCAAATATCAGCGACTCCTGGGGATGGACTGCCCTCCATACTATTGCTATATGGGGTAGAATCTCCAAGTTTAGTCTTGATATCATGACAATGCTTCTTCTTGCTGGAGCTGATCCAAACCTAGGGACGCCGCTGGAGAACTCAGCTTTGGGGTTGGTTATCAACGCATCGATCTTGCTAGAAAGCTCCCGTGCATACCGCGTCAAGGCTGTCAATCTTCTACTAGACTTTGGCGCCGAATTTTCCGATCGGCAGATACTAGATTTGTTCGAATCGGAGTGCAAGCGAACAGCTAAGTGTGAGACAGTGGACAGGCAACACCTTGACAATTTTGACCGGCTTATTACACGGTTGATGTGGCCGGAAGATCCGTCAGAAGACGACCTGATGGAGTTTGCTTCCAGCAACAGATTCCCAGGGAGCCCACAGGTCTAGTATACAATGGCACAGGGCAGTCCCGAGGCGTTTTGCGATATTCTATGGGAAGTCCGCGAAAAGGCATGGCGTTTACTCCCGCAGGAGAAAAGGGTAGTAATTTGGCAGGTGATGCAGCCGCCTAAAAATGCGTTTCAAGAAAGCTTCGAGCAAGACGGCCTTGTCTTGCTGTCTCTATTACATCGGATACAGGATGGAAAAAGCACAATCGAAGCATTCGCTGATCTCATACGGTCCGCTTCTACTTTTGCACCTCGAAACTATGCCCTCGGTAGCTTACTACGGAGATTTGCCATGTGGGGGTTCGACTTTACACGGATATCGCCAACCGGAAACGGAAACACTCTTCTCCACGAAATGGCGGTATGTCGGTCTCGTTGCCGAGACCATAAGAGACAAGAGCGGATGATCGAGTGGTAGGCCCAATCTGTTCTGGCCCTTCGTCGGATGGGAGTTGACCCCAAAAAGACCAACGATAATGGAATGACTGCACAGGATATTTTGTGCAAAAATGGCGGTGACGTGAGACAAGACCAGATCGAGTATTTGCTGCTAGACGGCGAGCAACATTTTCGAAACGTCCGATCGGTAAAACAATACATTAGAGGACAGCAGCAAAATGCCGCGGTGGCGGCATCTAGAAGAAGACGGAATACAGGGAGACGAGGCAAGATCCAGCCAGCAAAAAAGCACCAGCACATTGCAATGACTACAAACCAGCCACAAACATCATGAACCAAGCCAAAATGGGCGGCGCTGTTTAAGGAGAGGGCGCGGAAGGGGCGGGAATACAAAATACAAGAAACGGAGATGGAACTGTGAGGGGAGTGGCATTTGAGGGAATTTTGATTCCGACTGGCTAGCAAAACACCCACCCATCATACACTACGGCCATCCAGCATCATCAACATACACGCCACACACTATGTTCATCTCCATCACGACCTTGATCATGGTTAATTATCATATAGAGAAGCATGGGTATACTAAGCGGACGCCCGTTTTCTAGTTAGCGAGTATTTCCTAGTGCTGCGTACAGGTTATATTGTACGGGAGTTTTGTTTCATTGTTGAACTCTGAAGACGAAGCGACTTTCTTTTCAGAGACTGCGTGTGTTTATTCATATATTTTTTTTTCTCTATTTTCTGTGTATGTGTAGAGTACGTGTGTGTGTGTGGGCAAGGGTGTATGACAACCAGGGCGGGCTGAAGCAGAGGGCAATATTTCCATTACTTAATTTGTTAACCTCCGTAGTCCTGCTAGTATCATGATTTCTTGGCTGTATAGCTATTTTGCCTAGGAGAGATATACGGAGTCAGTGTAGTTGGCCGAGGTTCTAACTGGCCAAGGCAAAAAATGAGAATGAAAGAGTGAGAATGAGCGAGGGGCTAGGTGATCTTGTTTTATTTCAATGTTTGGGCCTGTTGTTTGAAATGTTGTAATGTCTGTGCTTTCGAGGGGCTCAAATAAGTACAGTTGGCAAGAAGAAAAGAAAAAATGAAGTTTATTATCAAGAAGCAAAACAACCCAGAGGGAGAGGGAGAGGGATAAGATAGAGCAGGGCAGGGTGGGCGTGTGGACGTGAGAGAAAAGAGGAAAGAACAGGTAAAGCAGGAAAGTCGGGTAGAAGAATAGAACAAAAATAGAAGAGATGATGGAAGCTTCGATAGAAGCTTAAAGGGGGACAAAAAACAAGGATTTTCGAGAAAAAGAAAGAAGTTGCCAAAGAAGAAAAGGAAGGCGTTAAACTCTAAATTTTCTTGGACACCCCTTCCGTTCTTGTTTTTTTAATATTATTTTTTATTAATTTTTTATTCTTCGGACATTAAGCTAGGCCAAATGTCCATCAATGAAACCTCCCAAGATTCGACAACAACACAGAAATAGGCCCACGGACGAGGGGAGGAGGGGAGGGGAGGAAGGGAGGGAAGACAAGAGACACGCGGAGAATTTTTTTGCAGATGGTCAAAGAGAGTAGGAGAAAAGCGCTACGCTACCCAGCCAAGGAATCAAGGCCAAACTCGACAAGAAAAAAAAAAAAAAAAAAAAACCGGAGAGGCGCGAGGAAAGAGAAGGGAGTATACAGACAAGGGACATGGTCATAAACGCGGACAGCCCGGGAATAAGACGAAGGGATGAGATGAGGATAAGATGGAAGAGAGTGAGAGATAGGACGAGGGCCCGTCCTTTTTCTTCTTGTCTAGCTTATGGGGGTCTGAGCAGGGTATTGCCTGGCCTGTCTCAGGTTACAAGGCTTTCCTCCTCGGATCGTAACTATATTGCAAGCAAAGCGCGAAGGCGGGGTTCTCTGTTCAAGGGCAAGCCATCCCCGTCTAGCGGAAGATGCCATTGTTATTGTAATCATGTTTCCTATTAAGGAATTGTTGCCTGTTTGGGAACATTCTGTTTTCTGCTAGCAAGCAGTACATCTTGAACTAAGTCGAGGACGGTAGAGCACGCGCGGCACATTTCATGTTCACGATCCGAATTTCTTTTTGTCGGCGTTGTTTTGCTCCGGAGGAATAGGAAGAAGAGCCCCTTCGCTTACACTGAGAAAGATTTTTTCTCTCTTTCGTCTTCTTTTCCTCGAAAATAAGCAACAAGCCGTGGCTTGGCTTCTCAGCACAGGCCCAGGACGCAAAAGCCAAAAGGGCCAAGAACACAAGCGAACTGCAACGCAATTTTTTGACTGGAGCCTCCGACTTTCTTGGATGGTCCGATGTTTAGAACCTTTGGTAGTCGAAGAGAAAGGACGGCCTAAGGGTCCGTGAGGCCAAGAATAACGGGCGTCGTCCAAGGAAGCAAGCGAGAATTAATCAAAATGATTTCTTTGCGGCAGCAGCACTTGAAAGGGCCTGAACACGAAGAGGCTAAGAAACTGCTAGCAAACCACGAGGAAAATAAATAATGAAAGATAATAAAATAATAAAAGGACGCACAGCTACTTAGCGCTCAGGGAGCATACTTAGCTCATGATATGTGGTATCAACTGGGATTAAACAGGGCTAAATGAAGCTAAATGAAGCTAAATATGATTAAATGCATCGCAGCAAAGCCCCACCGACGCTTTTTTTTTCTTTCTTACGCCAGGTGAGATTGCCCCACCAGCTTCAAACGACAGTTTAATTTTCCGGAGTTTTACCAACAAGCAAGAGTGTGTCACAAAGATCCTTCAAACAAGTTCAATCTTTAGCGACAAGACGACGGCCGAGACAACAACATCAAGAAACTTAACTGACGACACAACACAGCCACATAGGGATTTTTTTGCCCTTGTTTCAAACGTTTGGCCGATCAGTTTCTCGTCCTTCCCCCTTGGATAATCATTCACCCAAGGGACTTCTTCCTCCTGCTCTGTCACCCGCCGCCCCCCTCCTGTCTTCCCCCCAATGCCTCCAATCGACGCTCTAGTGGTCACTCCGCCAACAGCAGACGCCGATGCATATGAAGAAACCCATGTGCACTCCATCTATGAGACCATAGCTAGCCACTTCTCCGCCACGCGCCACAAGCCCTGGCCACTGGTCACCTGGTTCTTGCAATCCAGACCGGCCGGGGCCATTGGCCTAGACATTGGTTGTGGCAATGGCAAGTACATTGGCGTCAATCCCGACGTCATACTTCTTGGCTCTGACCGCAGCGGCAATCTGGTTCGTCTTGCAGCGCCACGCACGCGCTTTGCCCAGTCCGTCGCAGCGCCCGCTCGGAAGGCGCATCAGCCTACTGACTGTGCAGCGTCACAGCAGAAGCTGATCCCTGCGGTGACTGGTGGCGACGTGCTTGTTGCTGACTCGCTCGCGCTCCCATTTGTCCCGGGCGTTGCCGACTTTGCTATCTCCATTGCCGTGGTGCATCATTTCTCCACACGTAAGCGCCGGTGCGAAGCCGTGCGGCATATTCTGCAGGCTGTCCAGCCACTCAATGGCGTCCGACCAGTCGGCAGCATTGACTTGCCAGACAGTGCAAGACTGCAGCTCCCTGACGGCGCGGTGGTCGGCGAGGTAGCCCCATGCACAGACAAGCCGGTGCATGCAGGCGAAGCGCTAATTTATGTCTGGGCACTAGAGCAGCGGTCTTCGCGCCGCGGATGGGATGAGGGAGCAGCACAAGACCAGCTAGTGCCGTGGGTGACGAAGGGGGCGGCGCAAAAGAAACAGAAGGTAGAGGCGCAAGAGGAAACCAGCGAGGCGGAGGAAGATAAAACAGTGCATCGGTACTACCATCTATACCGCAAAGGAGAGCTGGAGGAGGACATACGCGCAGTGGGAGGTGAGGTTGTACGCAGTGGCTACGAAAGAGACAATTGGTGGGCTATTTGCCGGCCATCGGCAGACTTTTGATGAGTGGTTCTGCCACCATAAAACGTAATATATACATATACGACTCGCTAGAAGGCAACGCCCATCATCAGTACGCTTTCTATTGCATACATACCACGTCTTTTTTTTTAAAGTCTAAAGCTACTTTGAGCAGCGCCCTTTTTTTGTGCAACTTTCTGTCGCTCTGATGTTCCCTCATTCTTCTTTGACTTGCAGATCTCAAGTCTTTTCTCAAGTGGCCAAGTCCGCTCTTCATCCGAGCTTTTATTCCTGTAAGACAACCCAAGCCAACGTTAGCTTTTTTATAGTAGCCACAAAACCGAGGCAAGGCTTTAATTTAATGTGGCAGCGCCACAGGGTTAACCGACACGACACAACCCTAGACATTTGGCCCAACTTCATCTCTTCTTCCATTCCTCCTGCGTCCTGCTCTCTCTTTTTCTTGTTCTGCGGTGTTTTTATTTCCTGTTTCTCATTGTTAGGAAGCTTGGTAAGGAGAAAACTTGGCCTTGCGTTCAAGTCAGTTTGACATGTGAGCCAGGAGAAGAAGTTCCTGTTTTGTTCAGGCCCAAAGGACCCTCTCCATCATTCCCCAACGTCACAGTAGGTGCTTTGATCTTTTCCACTTCAGCCTTTTTTGTAGCCCAAGACTGGGTGACTTGTGTGAGTTTGCGACCCGTACAATAAGTCTACATGTGTTTACGGGGTGTCGCTAAGTTTCGAATGTATGAGCCCCCCTCCACCCATGGGAAAGGGAGGGTGAGGGTCGAAAAAGGGAACGAAAGGGAGGAGTGGAGGAGTGGGAGTAGCCAAGCATGGGGACGGGAGTAAATGTGACTGTTGAGATTCAAGTTATCAGCTCATTTACATCGTATCGCGCCAAACTTAGACTGGGCTAGGCTCTCGCTCTCATCCTCCCTCCCTCCCCCTCCCCGTAGACAACAATAGGGCGGTTTAACCCCTGCATTTGCTTTTTTATTGTTTAGATTAGGTGTGCCACACCCCCTGTCATCTCACACCCCAGCGTCAAAGTCCCGCCGGACGGAGGAGTTCGTAGACGATAATTTGGCGGTTTCTCGTTGTATATTTCCCCATTGTTTATTTAGCATGGCCAAATTGGCCTGCAAAAGGCCTTGGTGATGGTGGCGGGTGATGGTAGCGAGGTCTGTGTTATGGAGGGCTCTGCATGGTGGGATGTACGGATATGATATAGACGGCGCTGTTTATTATAGTTATCCCTTGCTTTTCTTTTGTTGTTTTCTTTTTCCTAATGGGCCCTTTGCTTTGAGGAGCCAGCTCTCCTCCATTAGCTGTTTGGTTAAGCACAACATGCTAACAAAACAAAACAAAACCTCCTGTCCTTCTTCTTCATGCTCCTATTCCTTGCTAAGATCTCGTAGTCGAAACATTGCCTTCCTTTTTTTTATTTTATTCTTTTCCTTTCCTTGAGAGAAATCAAGAAACGGAAAATATATATATATATATATTTATTTTATTTTCTTTTTAAAAAAATGCCTCCTTCGTCTCGCTATCCTTCATGCTTGGCTTCACCCTTCAATTGAAGACCCGAATGGCCGAATCACGGACTTGGATGCAAGATTTGGACCAAGCCTTTCTAGCGAATCCACTATTGCTGCTACAGTTACTTGTATGTTCCTCTTTTTTCCTTTTGTTCTCTCCTGTAGCGGCCGTCAATGTTTCAAAATCTATTATTAACTCATCACCGGGTAATAGTGTATGATATGTGTGATGTTGTGTTGTGTCTATTGAAGCATAACAAAAAAGAACAAGGAACAAAACTAGCAGACGTTAAAAAAAAACAATCGAATGGTTTTGAAGTGAGACTGTACCGGGTAGGCTTTAAACAAACAAAATAGAACTATGAAGAACAAAACAAGGCAAAAACAAAGAAGCATGATGACGATGATGATCGTGATGTCGTTGTTGTTGCTAAAAGGGAAACATCACCGACGTCGAGATAACAAAGCTAATAACAGAAAATGAGAGCGAAACAACAACAACACAACCCCCAATTCAACCTCCAAAACAAAGCCTCATGACCTGTAGCAACAAGATGATAACAAATAATAATAACAATGAAAAAACGGGACATCCCAAGGACCATCTTTTTCTTTCGCCCTTCCAACCACAAAAGCCAGCTCTGTCATTTCATCATGACCGGGGACAAAAAAGGGAAATAAGAAATAAAAATAAAAACAGTCTAGAACACCATCACCTCCTCCCACCCCCAACCGGGACCGGGAACATCTCCAAGAACAATGTGAAACACAACGACCTTCAGTATCCCTAGGCCATACGTCGCCGTGCCGCATCATCTGGGTGCTCAAAGTATCGTCGGCGATTATCGCGCGGCATCAGGTCCGGACTAGCTCGTCGTTTCGAGCCTGTTGTCTCATATGCTGGAGGTGCTTGGGCTTCCGAGGTTGGGGGGTACCCTGCCATGGATGGAAGTTGCGGCTGTCCTGGCGGACTCAAATCTGGCTTAGACACTGGACTGGCATTACTAGTAGAACCACCACCTCCAATTGAGTATGCAGGCGTACTGTAAGGGCTAATCCCAGTCGTTAACTCAGCAACACTGGGGAGCATACCGCCGCTGTTTCGGTTCTGTGCTGGTGGGTTCACAGGTGCAAGTTCGGCGTGTGGGGATGGTTGCTTCTCATGAGTGATAGGAGGCGGAAAGGCAGGCCCTTGGTCACGGCGAGGTAGCGAAGATGGAAGCGGCGGTCCAGGAGTTGGAATCGATCGTTGGTCGTTCACAGGACCCATATGGCTTCCATGGGCCATATGGTGAGTAGGAGGGGGCGGCGGCGGCGGCGGTGGTGGATGAGCAACGTTATTGTGACCACTTTGACTATTCTGGCTCATACCCATGCCCATACTCATGCTATGGCTATGACCATGACTGTGACTATGGCTATGGCTATGGCTATGAGTGTGGGCATGGCCAGGGTGCATATTATGGTGCCGGCCGTAAACTGGATGGTTCTGGTTATGGTGTTGGGGAGGCATGTGGGGGGGTGGATAGTCTGCCCGAGGAGGCGGAGGTTGCGAGTGTCCACGCGACAACGAGCTTCTGTGACTACTAGAGTCATTATGTGAAAATGAAAATGGCACAACACCTGCTCGTTTTGCCATTTCCTCTTCTCCCATGCGCCAATGCATAGCTTCAGCCGCTCGCCACGGCACTGCCATCTCCTCTGCAACCTTCTGCCACATTTCAGGCTTGAATCTGTTGTCATTCATGTTAGTATGACTTGTGTGTAAGTTCCAAACAAAAAGAAAATATTATAATGCAACGTGTAGTTCATTGGTATGATCTGTTGACGTACCGTTCGTAGAGTCGGGCAAGCTTGTTTTTGCGCTCTTCATCCCACTCACTACGGCGTTCAAGGTAGTTCTGGTAGTGTAGACGGCAGCTTATAGCACTGCGTCCAGGCAGGCGCTTGGAGATATCCTCCCATTTCATGCCACCGCCACGTAGCTCAATAATGAGGGCATCTTCTTCATGAGACCATTTGCTTTGCTTTTTTGCCGGGCTTTCTGAAGTATGGGGAGGCATGTTACGCTTGGCTGTCATAACCTGGTGATGGACCGGAGGCGCGCCAGCACTACCGCTTCCCCCTGTGTATCTAGAGTGTGGCAGGTGGGCATTGTGGGGGTGTTGAAGCATATGGGGAGGCGGAGGGCCAGCCGGCGCAAAAGCCGGAGGCGGCTGCGCGTAGGGCATGTGCCCTGCTACTGCTGAAGACGCCGTGGTGGGTGGGTAGGGGGGGTTCCCGCGGGGAGACGATGTTTGGCGAGATGGAGACGCTTCGGCCTCAGTGGTGGCTGGAGGAGAAGTCTTGATTAACGATGTGATATCCACGACTACGGTTAGCCCACCGAGGTCCAGTAGGCTTAGATTAAATTCAACCGGTGACCCGTTTGTTTTCTAGAGTCATGAGTAGGTGCCCTTTGCACCACTGGCGTCAGTATTGTTGTAGTAGTGCCAAGTTCAGGTAACGGCGAATGGCGGGTGTTTTGTAGCAGGCCAAAGAATGAATGCTCTAGTACATTCAAGATGTAGAGAGATCCAGGTTGCCTAGTTCGATGGGGGGAAATGGAAGGCGTCTTGTGAAGAGTGTTGGCGATGTAGTTTCGAATATAGTTGTTCTTTCTTGGTTCTGCTATGAGACGTATCGAAGATGATGTGAGATTTTGCTGAATTTCAAGAGGGGTTACAGTGGGAAAGGAAGGGCCTGGGAGACGGCAATGAGACGGCGGGCGATGTATGAAAGAGTGATATGAAAGGAGATGGAGTCAGGTGAAGGAGAGAGTGGATTAAAGACTAGAGAGGAAGAAGAATTGCAAGTGCTCTAACTGTGGTGTAGTGGCAGCAGCAGTGCATAGGCTTGGTATCCAGATATATCAAGTGGAATGAAGAATGAAGAGACAAAAAGAGAGAGAAGAAGAAGGAGAGGAAGAAGTAGTGAGAGAAGGCTGAAGGATTATAACAAAATTGAGAGAGCACTGACAGCTGTAAGCTGAGAACTGATCAAGGTAAAGTGTGTAGGTGTTATAAGGTTGGATGGGATAGACAAAAGAGAAAGGGAAGAAAAGCTAGGACAGGCGATGGTACCAAATACATAAATCCTCCGGAAAGGAAGTCGAGCAAAACGCACGAGGCCTAATATGGATTAGACAGGGAAGAGCTCTGTTTTATCGTTCTTTGAAGAACCAGTTGAAGGGGGTGTAGAGGGGGTGTGCTTTGAGCCTGGGGGAGGGGCGTGTAGGGTAGTATACTAAGAGAGGGAAGTAGGTAGCATGGCATGGTAAGAGGAAGAGTGAGGTACAATGCTGCGGTCAAGAAGACTTACCTGGGTGTGTGATGGTGTGTGCCTATGGAAAGAGGAGGAGGAGGGGGGGGTTTCTTTTCTTTTGTCTTCGTCTGGTTGTAGGTAGGACTTCAAGAGAAAAATCACAGGCATAATTAGAATGGCAGAACGAGGACAGAGAACGAGGATGAAGCAGGAAAGCGAAGCGACTTGCTAAAAAACGGAGAACAAAGCCCTTCACGTTTGGGTTGAGCAACTAAGGACCTCCTAGCCAAGCCAAACAGAGTAAAGAAAGAAATAAGGCGAGGGAAGGCGAACAGGATAGGGAAAAACAAATAAAGCTGAAAGAAATAGCACAATCAGTAGCATGTACGACTGCATCAGTACCAGCACAAACGGCGTGGATGAGTTATCAGGTAAAACAATGAGCCAAGAAAAGACATGTGAACAGGACAGATACGGACAGACGAGACGGACAGGCAAGTAGACAGATGAGAGGAATGGTTTGTTATGGTCCTGCGATGTGCGCAAACCCGTTTAGAATTGGTTGGCATTATTGAAGGGTTTGCCTTGGCTGGGTTGGCTGGCCCAGCTGGGTTGGTATTGGTTTGCAGACCCGTTTGCTGGGGGGGGGGGGGGAGAAGAAAAAAAAAAAAAAAGAAAAAAAAACAAAGAAGAAGAACAAGAAGACAGTCACAGATGAGACTTGAGTTGATCCAAACTCTGTTCTCGTCTTTGTTTTGTGTCCCTAATCTTGTCTCTGGAGAAGAGAGAAGAGAAAAGGCCGGTCTATCGGCTTATGATGAAGAAGCTGTCTCTGCTGGATCATGATTGCTACTCGGTAGAAGAACAAGAGACGAAACGAAAAAGAAGGTCTAGAATCCACGGAGGAAAAAAAAAGAGGACAAAAAGCGATCAAAGCCAAAAGCAGAGCCTTAGCCTGTAATTTGTGCGCTGTAATGGGCCAGGGCGTGAATAGACACCACTGAATATGGACAAGGACAGACACTATCGAAGGGTATCTTTAGTATCTTTGGCATCTCTTCCTTTTTGTTTTTGTTTTTTTTTTTTTTGCTCTGTCCTGGCCAAGGTGGTAGTCGAATTAAACAAAAGAAATTGTGAAAAAAATATTTAAAAAAAAAGAAAGTAAAATGGGATGAACAAAAAAGATTCGGATGAGCAAGGGTGCCAAGTCACAGCACAGCGATAAAAGATTAAAATGGAGGGGGAAAAGAGAGGGACTATAAAATCAGATAAATGGTAGTCAAGCGAGCAGAATCCAAAACAACTAAGGGGAATTTCGTTCGTTTTGAAAAGAGGGGCGTTGTGTTTTTGTTGATCGTGTTTAATTGTTCTCTGTTCTCTGTTCTCTGTTGGTTTGTCGTTGTTGTTGCTGTCGTAGTCGCTGTTGTTGTCGTGGTCGCTGTCGCTGTGCGGTGGACAGGCTGGTTTTGTTTGCTGGTTCTTGAGGACAAGTTTGAAGCCTAAGAAGAGCACCTGCATGAATATTGAAATTGAAATATTAAAAGTTGTGTATGAAAAGTTTTCTAGCCCTAAGTTCTCATGAGGCAACTGCATTCGCAGGCCTAACATGGTCATGTCAGCAAGAACATGTGTACTTAGACCGGCAAGGAAGGCAACTAACTGCCTGCTAGTTGACATCTCATGGCTTGCAAATCGTAGCTGCCATCTTTTATTTTAGTCTTGTCCATGCTATGCAACGACAGGGCAGACAGGTTCTCACGCTCTTTTGTCTGACACAAGGTATTGGCAGGGCCGGCAAGGCTGAGGCCAGTATTAACAGCTTCCTTATCTCTTATACGAGAAAGACATTGGTTATATATTGAGCAAACAAAAGATGGGTGTTCATCGAGGCTTATGGTGTTTGCTCCCACTGGGGTGGCAGCAACTGGTCAACTTCGTGATCTAACTAGTGGGCTAACTAGTTCCAGGTTTGATCCCAAGCCTAAAGATGGCTAGGCCCCAGCTACGTCTCAGACCAAGAAACTTCCAGACGAAAGTCGAGATGGCCAACTTTGACTGGCGCTGCCGCAGGGTCTCTTTAGGCTCTTAGGCCTAGACCTCGATAGATGCGCAGCAACTCTGTCATGACTGAGTCAATTAGCATTTAGGCTGCTCCATTGCTGGCTTTGGACACGTTGTGTTATATGCACCATGAATGGCCATTGACAAAACTCTGGGCGAAACGCAGTTGAAGAGCTTTGTTTTTCTATCTATTTTTCTTCGTTCTTTTATTTTTATTTTTTACTTTTCTCTCTTTCTATCTTTCCTTCCCTCCCTATTCTTTTTTCTCTCCCCTTCGTACCTAGAATCTGTTCGTTAGCCACTTATATTGTATGAAAGCCTTAGCGAAGTACCAACAGCCATGTCCGAAATAGCATCCTTTGGAGCACGCCAAGCCAAGATCCGCAGTTTTGTACTGGACGAGGCAAACCCTACCTATTATGCACCGTCAGCTTGGAGGAAGGGCTCTTTTGCTCGTCTTCTCCCCCTCGCCTCTGAAAATCCAAGCTCAGCACACAAGTGTGAGGTTGAGTAAGAGAGGGATAAGGGAGAGAAAATAGAAGTAAAGACAGCAACAAACTCCGTCATAGGTGGAACCCTGAGCTTCGGGTTAGTGGCTGAAATAGGTCTCAGCCATGCAAAACAATTGAGGCGCAGAAACAAGAGCGAACTGCTTGTGTGTTTTAGGCGTTCTCTATTTACGGCGTTTTTGTTACAGCCCACCCCGTCGTTGTAGCTCCTTGTAGCGTGGTATGGGCCTAGCGGGGGGAGGGGGAGGGGGTTGTCTGTCTTGTCTTGTCTCTTGTTAAGCATGATAGCTAACTGCCACTGACACACACTGCCACTTTGGCCGCAGGCACTACTGTTCTGTTACTGACAACGACAGCTAAGTTTGTGTATTTCTGCCCGTTGCATGATTGACTAGCCCGTTATAAACAGCAGAATTATCTTTTATTTTTTCTCATATCTTGTCCCTGTATCAAGTCTAGCCCCAAGTCCTGAAATGGAACGGAACACGCATATGGGGGAACAAGATTACGGTTAAAAGGGAACCAAGTGCGACATAGGAAGAGGACATAAAAATAGGACTTGATGCTACAAGATGTGCAGAGCTGGCTTTAGAAAGAGCGTGGGCGGTCAAGCTCGGTTAGAGAAGCACTTGAGTTTGAAGTTGTTGGTCAAAGAGTTGGAAGTTCATGTGAAGTGACTGGAAACAACGCAAAAACCAGACGAGGGTCCGCGCCATTGGAGCACAAGTACAACTTGGTATATGTTATATTACTATATGCATACACACATATACATATACACATGCATGCCATGTACATTACTTATGTCTCCATGTTTCCACGTATCCACGTATCCATGCATCCATGTGCATACCTGTCTGTTAGGTTAGCTTAGTGAGGTTGTAGCGTCGAGATGAAGAGAAAAAAGAAAGAAAAAGAGGTAAAAGCATGGAGGAAAGCAAGTCTCACCCAAGTGCCGTTGAAGCAAGACATTTCTTCTCTTCTGTAATCGAGGCTAATGGGGCAGACAACTAACAAGTTACCTTGTGCACACATTGTTTCGAGGCCCAAATTGTAATACAAAGGGCACATTTATCGCCGTGTGGCCGTACTTGGCCATGGTGGAATGTCGTACAGACAGATGCAAGTACATCTGTATTGTGTACATATAGCACCGAGTGGTACTTGGTCGTGGTGCCAAGTACCAGTACCAGTAGCAGGACTAGCACCAGTACCGGTACCAGCACATGCAACGTTGATGATGTGCAAATCTGGAGCGACTCCTGCAAGAAATGCGATGTGATAATGTAGTGCACGATTTCGCAATGCGCGACATCTCGTCCAAGATCGCTTGCTACTACTACCTTTTTTTTTTCTTTTTATTTTCTTTTTTTCTTTTCTGGCAGCATTCTGAAACCAAGGACACCGAGGCAAAGTCAAGCTGCAAGATAAAGCAAGGTAGACCAGGCTAAACAGCTGATAGTTGACCGGTGACATTCAACGAGGCGATGAATATAATACCACGGCTGTTTGACGACCAGAACCATTAGTTCGTACGGCTCGGTATGCCTAAACATAGGGTGGACAGAAAGCGCCACCGAGGCGTCGATTTTTGTCCTACATCATCCACGACAACTAGAAGGAGAAAACAGCGGGAAAATCAGCGTCTCTCGTCTCTCGAAGAGCCCAGAAAAGGATTAGTGGCGGGCTTTGCTCTGTCGATTTATTACCCAGGGTTAGGGGTTTAGAGATTTGCTTGGATAAAGCGTCAGATGTTAATGTCCATTCAGCCTTACGGATGTTTCCTTCTTTATCTCTTTCCTATTGCTGTCGGCACCTTCTACATCCGGAAGTTAATGGCCTTTTGTGGTTTATTTGCACATGCATTCCAGTTAAACAAGCAGGTACGCGGTTAGATGCGAATTTACGCGTACCTACCTTTTCTGCTGCTGTATGGTGATGATGATATCATCGCATCTCTTTTAATAGCGCGTTCTGCTTCTGTTGTGCAAGTAATTCGAAGCGAGCTTTTCCCTCCTTCCTTGGGCTGGCCTGGATCAGTGTTTCTGGGGCACACAGACAGCCAACTGGTCCAAGAGATGAAGGGCAGTGCAAGCCGGCCTCCAATGATATTTCTCTGACTATTCCGCTCCTGTCCACAACGACACATGAACTATTGACGAAAAGGAAAAAAAGAAAAGAAAGAAAAAAAGAGAGAGCAAGAGACGACGAGGATCATTGCCTTTACTCCAGCCAACTGGCGTTGACTGACAACTAGAGGTCGCACGGCAAGGAGCAAGTACCTTGCCTGTGCACTCTGTCCTCCTAATCAGCAAATGCATGGGCACGAGGGGGATTTAGGGGCTATGCTATATGACAAGCATCTTTTTTATAGCATCATGGAAGTACTTGCTGTACCATAGTACACGCCTTGAGAGCGCATGAAGAAACAGAGGCCTAGTGAACGGCTTTAGACCATGCCGTTTTCGTTCTCTATGCTGGCTGGAAAGTGGCATGAGGCGATGTAGGAAAGGAGATTACGAGACGTCTCCCTCGGAGCCGGATGTCTATCAAGGGGTGGAACAAGAGCCCGGAAGGGCTGGGGCAGTGAGGGGGAAGGAGATAGCTGCTGATGGGCGGTTGGCCTTGCCTGTTTTGTGAGATGTCGTCTGTTTCTTTTCTCAGAAGAAGAGAAGAGAACGAAAGCAAAAGAGGATTGATTTGCCTGGCTACCCTATAATAAAAATAGCCCAACTTCACGGCCCTCCCCAGTCTGGTCTTGCATTATTCTCAGGCTTGATCAGACGTTTAAGCAATCCCCTTGATGGGCAGAGAGCCTATTGTCTCAGCCTGCTTGGACTGATTGTACGTTTAGGCATGGCCGTTGCCCATTGCCTGGTTCTTTTCTTTCTTTCTTTCTTTCTTTCTTGTTTTTTGGGGCCTTTTTTGCCTTATTCTTTCTGTTTTTATCTATCTATTTATTGTTCTTTTCTTTTCATAGAACGGCAAGGTGATCTTCTTTGTTTAACCCGAGCCCCTGTGAAACATTGTGGAAAGGGAGTAGCGTGGCTTTGTTCTTGTCCAGTCCTGTAGAAGCGTATTTTAGGAGCAGATTGTATTTCCAAAAAAGCAGGCAGAGGGCTTCTTCTTCCGGGTGCTCTCTGTCTTCTAAGCGACGTCATTGCTAGTGGCATTGCATTTATAGACATACGCCAGATTATGATACACAGTACCGCACTGGAGTGTGCTTACAGCCTTACAACAGAAAGCAGAGCGCAGACAGCAGACAGCACGTAACTCCGTCCCCTCTTCTCCTCTACACACTTCTCCACGGCGGAAGCAGATGATAATTTTTAACTCAAGCTGAGGTCGAAGTAAGGGGGAGGGAAAGGGAACATCCAAATATACATGTGCATGCGTATTATGTGTGTATTGTCACATGCCCCGCTCAATTTGTAGTTCGCCATGCAATGCACTTGTTGCCGGCCTGCTCAGCTAGCTTCTTGTTCGGTTGAACACCTCCCTTGGGCTGCAGCCCTTGAGCCCTTGGGGTGTAGTTAGCTGGAGGTTGCAGCGTTCTCTTAGTTGCAGATCAATCAATGCCTTAGGCTTGGCCCAGATGGGCTAGGACATGTGAGGCGACTCTGGCCTGCCCTGCTGCAAGCTTGGTTCGGGCGTGGCACAGGTTGTTCCTTTGGATGCGGTTTTGTTCACCGACCTACAGGGCAGCACAAATCCCAGAGAAGAGCAGTCGAGAAGTTGAGCAAAAAGAGCCGAGTTGTAACCCTCACAGAATAGGGTTGGTCTGAGCAGGCAGCGCCCACCCGCCGCCCCGAGCTTTCCTTCGACAACGGACGGCTATGACGTGGACGATGGCAGCACAGAGACAGAAACAAGCACGGAAGAGACGACCCAAAAAGCACGGCCATAAAACAAGATAGCAGAAGGGTCAACACAGACACCCTCGACGCAGCGAAAGCAGGGCTGGGAGATGACAGGGGAGAGCACCAACATAAAGTGAAGTTGTGAATTTCTTCTTTTCTGTTCCAAGGGAGGTAGGTCGAGAAGGAGACACCGAAGGCCACGAACCACACCCTCCCTCCCCTTCCCACGCTGTCTCCTGGTGCCCTTTCCCCCTGCTCTGCTTTCTCCGCCTACTTGATGGCTTTGGATTTGCCAAGAAAAGAACTCTGAACAGGTGGAAGAACAATGGATTGGGGCTGTTGGTTTATGCCGAGTAGTTTTTATTTTTTTATTCATTTAATTTTTTTTCTTTTCGCGAAAGAGAAGGGCGGATATAAACACAGATCAGAATGCAAGGGCCAGACAAGGCGAGTCCGGGGAGGAAGGGGGAAGGGAGAGGGGGGGGGGTAAGGGTGAGTAGGCAAAGGGAAGCCGAAGGGAACTAATGAGGATTCTTCGAGGAGAGTGCTGGTCTTGTTGGAAAAGAGAACTGCTGTTACAGAAAAAGGAAAAAGAAAGAAAAAAAAGGGCAAGAAATAAGGAAGACAAAAAAAAAGAACAACTTGAGACACACAAGCTCATGCTGCGCCGTCGGTTCGCCCTGACGAGGCTGTACTTATTTAGGGTGCTTTGACCAAGCCCTTTCTCTCTCTTCCATTTTGCGCCTTCTCCCTCTCCAAGTCAAAGAAGTAAGTCGAAGAGTCGAAGAGTCGAAGAGTCGAAGAGGGGGAAGTGGCAGTATGACGACAGTAGTGAACAACAACTCTGTGCGTACTTACATACCATGCGTACGTGCGTACTGCACACATACACATACACATACACACACACATACACATACACATACACATACACATACACAGACGCCATACACACATACGCGTACATCCCTCCATCCCCCCCATCTATAACATCCATACAATCAGTACATAGCACCCACGCTTGCACCGCAACCGCACGGCAAAACCCAACACACCGGCTTTGCCCTTATAGTATACTTTGGCCAAGACCAGCACAAGCACCGACCACGCTTCTCTTTTTGCTGGTTCTTGTTCTTTTTTTCTCACAAAAAAGCTTCGGTTGTGTTTCAGCTGAACGCATCGGGAGGACGATCGGGCTGTTTGGTGGTTCGTTCGCTGGTGCTATTTCGCATTATTTGCAGCCATTATTGCTCTTCTCCCATTGACCTATCGTCATCTGGCTCATAGATGCGACTTTTTCGTCTTAGTGCTGGACCTGGACGCGCTGTGCTGTTCTGTCGCAGCCCGGTGCGGCTAGTTGTTTTACTGGCATTGGCATTGCTAGGCTTGCCAGATCTTGCAAGCAAGGAAGGGTCTAGTTTGACTATCCAAGCAAGACCCAGGACCTAGACCCGCGAATGGAAGGCCTGGACCGTCCTTTTTTTTTTTGTGTGTGCGGGTGTGATTTATGTTGTTATACTTAGAACTGACGCGGCTAGGCGAGTCTAGAGACGTACAAGGCATTGAACGTCGTGGCTTTGCTGTTCTTTTTCGCTTGTCAGCGAGAAGTTTCACACACCGGATGTGGCATTTTGTCTTTAATGCTTGTAGTATATAAATGTGCGTATATATATATATATATACATGTGTGTGCATGCATGCATGTGTGTATATGTCTACATGTGGTGTGTTGTGTTAGTGTGCTGTGCGTGTGTATGCGCAGCGTGTATCTAGGGCACTACCCCCCCCCCCCCCCCCCCCCCCCCCCCCCCCCTCCCCCCCCCCCCCCCCCCCCCCCCCCCCCCCCCCCCCCCCCCC
>JAXASZ010000768.1:0-38832 GCA_038407095.1 Ceratocystis destructans
TTTTTTTTTCGCGGCCCCCCCCTTTTCTTTGGGGCTTTTTTTTTTTCTTTTTTCTTTTTTTTCCCCCCCCCCCCCCCCCCTCTCCCCCTCCTTTGTGCTGTATAGTTTGGCTTGTTCGCCTTTTTGTTCCCTTTCCCTCTTTTTTCTTCCACACAATTTCCACGCCTTCTACCCTTTCTGCAGGCTTACTGACACTAGTGCCCATGTTACTTTACCCTTTACCCCCCTTCTTCCTTTTGAATTTACCTCTACTCTCTCTTTATTTTGCTTCGCCCTTTCTTCTTTCTTTTCTTCCTTTCTTTGTTCCTCTTCATTTTCATTTTCATACTCTTCATTTTATTTTTCTCTTTTCCTCTATCCCCCCAATTCCCTTCGTCTTTCCTTCTGCTAGTTTCCATTAATATAGCTCCAACCTTCCTCCTCCCCTTCCTCTTCTGTTCCCGTCCTTTTGTTCTTGTTTGATTTTAGCGCTTCTATTCCCCCCTCTCCCCCTTCTTCGCCTTTCGTTTCCCTGCACGACCACCGCGATTGAAAGTTATCTCCTCCAAGCTTCTCTCCCGTCGCATACATAATCTTTCAACACTCAAGTCTCCTGGGCCTTGTGCTTCGTCTCTTTTCACCATCATATGCCTATATTACTGTACTCAATGATCAACTACACGAACCAGTCGAACGCAGACGCCCTTTAAACCCTTCAACGGGAGCGCGAGTAGCTGGCCACCATCTCTCACCACTACCATTGACATACACCCACCTCCACGTTAACCGGTCTACATTTACTACAACAACTACCCATTGTCGTTATACACAGCCTAGGAACAGTCCTCACACTCCTATTATCTTGATTCATTTTTCAATCTGTTCTGTTTGCTACATTCTTATACCCGAGCCGTGTTCTTTTCACTTCGACTTGATTTTTTTCACCTTTTCTTTTTATACCTACCCGCCTCGTCTCCCCTGGAGACCATAATAATTACTTCCAAGTTACCTCTCTTCGCACACACACACACCAACCAACACATCAAAATGCCTGCTGCAGGTGTAGCCACTCTTCCCCCAGCTGCCACGGCAAACCCCCCAGCTGCTGGCGTCAAGAAACCGGCTGCAAATGCGCCAGAACGCAAGTACAAGTGCCAGTTTTGCAACAGAGCATTCAGCCGTAGCGAGCACAGAAGCCGCCATGAGAGAAGTCGTAAGTACCAATCATCATTCCTCCACTTCATCATCCACAGAAAAATATCGCATTGCCCCTAAATCTCTCCAATAGCTCCTCACCACCTCTTCTGTACCATCCACATCCTTTTGCGCTCCCCTCCTAGGGCTTTCTGATTCAATTATGCCTGGAGAAATCCTTGGATTCTGCAACCCCGCGATTTATTCTTTTCCCGGGAAACACCTCTAGCCTGTTTTCGGCTTAGCCATTTAGCTAGTCTGGCCAGATTATCTCCCTCACAAGTTTGTTTTTGCTAACTAAAATGACTTGACCAGACACTAAGGAGCGTCCATTCAAGTGCATGAAGTGTCGTAGCACCTTTGTGCGTCGTGACTTGCTATTGCGCCATGATCGCACCGTCCATGCCAAGGACGGAGGTATTCCTCTTCACAGCGATGGAAAACGTCGTGCTGGCCCTAAATCTCGCGCGGCTGCTGCGTCTACCACCGCTTCTTCCAAAGCTTCCATTCCGCTTGACCAGTCCGCCCTGGAGCAAATTGAGTCAGTCTCAGATAATGCTTTTGATATTGAAACCGCTGCTATGCTGGTCGCTGATATGCAGCAAAAAGCCATGCGCGATAGCGCTGGTCCATTTGAGGGCGATACTTCTGGATCTTACCCGAGAGGAAAGACTGCCGTTGAACAGACTGGAGCTTATTCAAACGGGCCTATAGCTGTCAGCCAGCAGATGGCTTGGGAGTTTATGCCCCAGGGCGCTCGTGAGAATACTGCACACTCTGTGGCAAGCACTACCGCGTCGTTCGATTCGCAGCCCTCGTTTGGCTCTTCCAACGCCACTGCCCCTGCCCAGCCCACCCGCCGTCTGCCCCCTTTGAATGGCCTGGTGCCCGCTTTGCAGTCCATGATCAGCTCGCTGTCTCCCTCAGAGGCTCCTACTTCTGCACCCCAGACGCCGCTGGAGATGCAATCCGCTCCAGCAAGCTGCTTCAAGGTCCCCTTTGTAGCTAGCGAGGAGGAGCGCTCTATTATCATGGAAAACATCCACAGCATTGACACAGAGCGCGCTGTTCCTGACGGATTTAGACTGTCTAGCTTGAGTTCCTTGAACCGCTACTTGTCTACGTACTTTGGCCTGTTCCATCACCACCTGCCCTTCCTGCACCCCTCGTCCTTTGTGCCTTCCAAGGTTGCCCCTGCCCTGCTCCTCTCAATTTTGAGCATCGGTGCTTTGTATTCATTTGATCAGGATGAGGCTTACTTGATGCATATTGGCTCTAAGATACTCGTCAACCAATTCCTGCAGCACAAGGAAAACTTCAGCTCTCGCAAGTGCCCGCTCTGGACGATGCAAAGCTCCTTGCTTAACATGGTCTTTGCCAGTTGGAGTGGAGATGCCAAAGGGCTGGAGTGGACTTGCTCCATCAAGAGCTTGTTGGCAAACATGGTCGCTGGAAACCGCTATGAACTCAAGCTTCGCCAGGAAGCCCGCGGCTGTGCTTTGCCATCACGCGCAGAGTGGATCGAGGACGAGGGCTGCCGTCGTACATACTATGCCGTGTACATTTTCTTCGGCCTCTTGACCATGACGTTCAATCACACTCCTGTCATAACCTTCAATGAGTTTGAAAACCTCCAGCTGCCGTCCACCGAGGCGCTGTGGAATGCGGGTCACATGGATGAGGCTATCTGGCACGAACAACTCCGGGCGTCCCACGTCCCCACCTTCATTGAGGCTCATGTCAGTCTGGTTCAAGGGCAGCCAATGTGCTATAGCTCCTTTGCCACCCGCACTCTCATAAACGCTCTGTTCTTGGAGGTGTGGTACCACAAGCGGTCACCCGAGGCTCTGCAAGACATGGTCACCGAGTACAAGCTGCGTCTGGCCCTTGAAACATGGGAAAAGAGCATTGACATGTGCGAGCAGGAGTCGGTCTCCGTGCCTCTTAGCTCGCCCCATCAGGGCCACCACCCCCTGATCTTCAACGCCAAGGCCATGTACAGAAATGCCTTGTGTCGTCTGGAGGTCGATCTTAAGCCTGTACAGGAGGCTCTGCGCTATCACGACTCGTATGAAGTTGCGGCGGCCATGTCCAATGCCCGGGACCGCGTAAAGCGGTCTTCGGAGATGCTCAAGGTTATCGAGCTCGCGTATGCCACCATTGAAACCTGTGTGTCTCAAGGTGTTCGCTGGGTGGCGCGTACTTCACCGACCAACTGGAGCATTGAGCACCCGCTTGCCGGCCTGGACATGATGATCATCCTCTCCATGTGGCTCTACCGCCTGGAACATGACGGTGAGCCAACTACTCCTCAGGAGATGGCTATGTATAACAAGCTTCGCGCACTTTTGGAGCGTGAGTGCGCCGAGCACAAGGTCCACCAGCTGTCGTCTGTTGTGGCCCGTCTCTGGGGCAGCATGCTTGACGAGGTTGTTGTCTGGGGCATTGCTCGTCTTATGGGCGAGTCTTTCCGCCTCCACTCCCAAGCGTTGATTGGCTATGTTGATGACATTGAAGGGCACTCGAATGCGTCTACCCCTTCAATGGTTTGGCAAGGCGTTGATGAGGACAGTGTTTATTAAGTGCACCCTCGTCACACCGATGACCATACTGTGGCCAAATCTTTTTTTATTGTTCATTTTCTTTATTATTTTCTTTCTTGTTTGTTGAACACACCACAGATATACAATTACAAAAACACTTGGGATAGAGGCTTGGGTTTCACAGCCAAGGTGGGTGGGAAATGTGGTATGTTTACTCGTGGTTGGAGCGAGGTGAGAAACAGACTCTCCTGTTGTTCATTGCCCACCGCTATCCCGTCTTGCCTTTTTTCTTTTTTTGCGTATCTTTTTGCTGGGCGCCTTCTTTTTTCCTTTACCTTGTCCTTTTTTGGATCTCATTCTACTCGTTGTCTCTGTACTCTTATTCTGCCTTCACTCGCATTTTCGGCTTCTCATGGCTTGAGATTGACAATAGAGGTCCCCACCGGCTATTCAACTGTTTTAGAAGTTGGATAGAACAACCTTACGTTGCACGCTCAGGCTTGTGTTCCGCATTTATCTACGATTCACTCTCTTCTATTTACACTTACACATCTGGGCTTCATGCATGCTTCTGCTGGCCGGCGCACATTCTCTTGACAAACACGACATTCTCGTCTTATTCCCTAAGCTATCGAGGGTTCTTTACGTCGCACCTCTTCATCTTCTGTCCAGAGGACTTGGCCATGTCTCTACACTTGGACCACTCTGGTGTCTTTCTTTGTTTTTCGAGCGAGTTTATTTTGCTATCTTGTATCTGGGATGTCAACCGGACAACCTTGATACGTGGCTGTAACCTGTCTGGCCTATTATTTTTTGCAACTTATCTTTTCTCTGTTGTTTTGGTATTTTCCGTGTTTTTGCTTTGGGCCCTGGATTTGTTTTGGGGTTTGCCTGTTCTGAGTGTTTTCTGCGTTTGTGATTTTTTTTTTTTTCTTTCTCTTCTTTTTTTCAACCTTTATCAGCCTTGGGTTCAATCTTCGTCAACCTGTTTTTTTCTTCTTGTTTAATTTATTTTTGTTTCTCCTTGTTCTGTTTTGCATTTGCCGTTTCTTTCTCTCCGCCTCGTCTCTTTTGCTTTATGCTTTTTGGTTTGTGGTCTGTTATTCTTGTTTGTGCCTGCGCTGTCCCTTTTGCAATTAGATTTTCATTTATCGTCGGCTTGTTTCTGCTCGAGTTTTTCTAGTTCTTTTATTATATATCAACTTTTATGCAGCTTGTTCTTTATCCTTTTCTCCCTGTGGCAATATCTGTTACAACGTATCACGCTGGCCCTCACGATATCCTGCGCCAGGAGCTCTATATCCGTATAAACGCGTGTATCTCTATCTATTTGCCTTCTACAAACTTCGTTGTGTGATATAAAAAAGTAACCTCTTGGCCTATGTATCTTCTTCTATGTGACACCGTCATCGTCATATCGGGAAAAGTCACGCAGGTAGTTGCCGTTTTCCTCGAGACTTATAGCTGCTCATTTATAGCAACGAATCACACCTCAGGCTGTCAGCCTCGAGTCTGCTAGCAGCAAGGATTCACTAAGGGTTATTACCTACTAATACTAATAGTCTACTGTTTATGTCGCTCTTTCCTTTTTTGGCACCTGCTTTCTGTGCTGTTCTCGAGTCCATGCTTTTTATAGAGAGAGTTCGAGACTAAAAGCGGTGCTCAAATACTTTTAGCTTTATTTAATAACACGCTGTTCTATTTTTGTCGCTATATGTCGCCGTACTTTGCCAGGGAGCCTGCTCTTACCTTGACACTGTTTGTTTACATGAGGTCCCTACCTATTTTGATGTTCTTGTGTCACTGAGAAGAGAAAAATAACTTACAAACATCATGGTGACTGCCCATTCCCTCGATATCACGCTCCGCAATGACACGGCTTCAAGTAATGTGTTTGTCGCAATTACCGGGCGTGCAATGCAGCGAAACATGAGCCCAGTATTCCTGTCGGCAGATGGAAAGACTCCCTTTTACCCTGCCTCTCCTTCTACTATCTTGCAGCCATTAAATCATGATGTCAGCATTGCACTTGGTCCTCCGGGAAGCACTCGCGTTGTGACTGTACCGAGAATTGCAGGCGGTCGCATTTGGTTTTGCAAAGACGCCTCATTGACTTTTCTCGTCAATCCAGGCCCTGCTGTGGTAGAGCCGTCCATGATGAATAGAACAGACCCTAACTATTACCTGGACTGGGGCTTTGCGGAGTTTACCTTCAACGAGCACCAGCTCTTTGTCAACGTCTCGTACGTGGATTTCGTGAGCATCCCAGTCTCGCTTGAGCTAGAGAATACGACTGGCAAAAAAATGGTGGTTGAGGGGTTTCCGAGCAATGGTCTTGAGCAGGTCTGTCGAGAGCTCCAGAAACAGGAGGCCCGAGACCATGCAGGGTGGGGTAAGCTTGTTGTCCAGACGCAAGATGGAAGCAAGCATCTGCGTGCCCTGAGTCCCAATTCGGGCTGCAATCTGTTTCCTGGGCTATTCAGAGGATACCTAGAGCCATACGTCGACCAGGTATGGGAGCAGTATTCTAGGAAGGATAAGACACTGGTGGTCAACACCCAGGCGGCATGGGGAGATGTTAGTGGCGAGATAGAACACTGCCAAAAAAAGCCTCTCTTGAGCTTTGGTGGGCTTGGGAAGTTTGAAAAGCCTTCGACGGCGGATATTTTCAGTTGTTCCACAGGTCCGTTTGCTCGGACTGCAGACTACACAGAAGCTAAGGGGGCGATTGCGGCTCGGCTTGCCGCAGCACTAAACCGAACGACTTTGGTGGAAAATTGCCAACAGCCTGAGGGGGAGACTGAGTCGAGATACTATCAGACGGAGAGGACAAACCATTATGCACGGATTTGTCATGAAGTCAGCATAAGGGGGCGTGGTTATGCATTCCCATACGATGATGTAAGCTCAAGCAAGGGCATGGACCAGTCGGGATCACTATGGGATGGAAGTCCAAAGATGCTGACGCTAGGCATTGGCGGCTGGAGAGGCAGTGGCAGTGAATGAATGGGTTGAGGCACAGAAATAAGTGAGCGGGGGGGGCGGGGGGGGAATTGACGGGGAAGAGGTAGAGAAGGAAAAGACCCAACCATGGCAAGGAATCGAAGAATCGACAAGAATAAGAAGGAAAGACATCCGAAAGGAGGAATAGCGCCGACTCCTAAACGAGATTGTCACGTTGAACAAAAAAATAACTTTGGGACAGAACAGGCTTATGACGTGAGTTTTGACTTTTGGATCATAGCTAGAGGGTATAGGGTCGGGTAAATGTCCATAGCTGTGGCTCCCTAGGCGCGGCTTAACAGGCCTGGGTACCTGTGGTGCGAGGCCTGAGCTCTTCTACTTTCTTTGAGCTTCCACCACAGTCAATGAGAGGGGTGGGGGATTCCTATAGCAGTAACATCTGCCTGATAAAACCGGCCGAATATCTGAATTGCTTTTTATATGATGCTCAATATTTGTAGCTTAGAGCTGGAGTCTCAAAGCCTTAGCTCAGTTTATCGACAGGTTCACATGATAGAGTGATGGTGAACATGAAACCATTTACACTTGATTAGTCAATTAGATTCTTGACCATACAACTTATATGGAGGCTTTTTATTTTATTTATATGTTTTTTACACGTCTCTCCTTGCCCATGTCGTAAGTGGCACACTGTAAATAGAAGCGGCACTGTAGGACATACCTTGTCTACTATTTCGTTATCCCGTAGGATGCCAATAAACAGGTAGCAATTTAATGCCAGCTGGATAGACCGACACGAATGGAGTCTTGCAGATGCATGTCTAATACCAAATAGCAACCAACAATGACCGACTGTCTTTGCATCTAATTTGAGCGATTGCAGCCACATGGGAGAATGAAACGCATGGCTGAATAGTCAGTGAAGCTGGAGCAAAGAAAAAAAGATCACCAATAGTGGCAGGGATAAGCAGGCTTCTTTCATTCTTTCATTCTTTCTCTCTTTCTAGGAGATAAAGGGGCGGATACTTACAAAGAAACATTGCAACAGAACAAACACGGAGCAGAATGGGATATTCACGGTCTGTTTACTGCCGTCGTTCATCTATTATTACAGGACTTAACAGCCAGGAGATATTGGGAGAGTACTGTGCCATGGCGCAAGCACAAAAGACCTAGCTAACCTTAAGAAGTTAAGAGGACAAACAAGAGCATTCTGAAGGCTCCCTTCTCTTGTCTAGTCTTTCTATGCCGCTCCTATCTGTAGCCTGCCACTAAAATTCTCTACTTTCGTTTGATCGGGTCTTTGGTCTTTTTTAGCCTGAGCAGACGAGCTTGGGCCTTGAGAGAAAGCAGAAGGAAGGCTAGATAGCCCATGTTTCAGCATAGTTCAAGGTAGAGGCTAGGCTCAGTTAGCAGAAGCACAGCAGAGGAAGCCCCGGCGAGTCCCATCGCTATTCTTGGCAAAATAGGTCAAAATGACAAGAGAGTAATGGAACATGACTAAGCACAAATAAGGGCAGGGGACCGTCGGTTTGTTTCCCATGGAGATAGCGGCTGCAACACGCTTCGCTTAATAGAGTATCTCGCCGTCCTTATTTTTCTTACATGGTTACTTTTGTTTTACCTGCCCTGACACCAGTGGAATCCAACGGATAAACACTTTCACAATGGACTGGAATAACCCATGAGTTTAGAATCAAAGTGTATGCTGCACGCTGTATGATGCATTTGTGCTGTTTAGCCTTCCCCTGGGTGGCAAGAATTCGACCATGCTCTCGAACAACTTAATATTGCGCTATCGTCTAACAGCAAGGAAGCGTCCGATCCATCTGCCCGTCTGCCCACCAGACACTTGGACGACAAATAACAAAGACTGGGTAGGACTAGCCATAGCTTCTGCAAGTGCGATCTCCGGCTTGCAACCCCCACACTTTGGTGTGTCCAAATATTGGCTCTGGCTTTTCCTGGGAGCATGCTCTCAGATCTCTCCTTCTCTTCTTCCCTATTACTCGGCTAATAAACCGGAGGGGGCCCGAGGGCTTAGACTAGTCAAGCTAGCCGATTGGATAGCAATCACCGGGCTGACATATCGACGACAAAGGAGATCTTTTTGGCCTTGGTCAATTCTGACTGAGTGGGAATATTGTTAGCCAAGGGGCAAGGGCCTTTTGGCATTTGCGACCGCGTAGGAGATAGCCTAGATGGGCCTAGTTGGCAGGCTGTGATAGTGCCTTGCTCAACTCGTTCTTCTATTTCATTCGCTTTTTATCTTTATCTTTATCTTTATCATTTTAATTTTAAATTTCTTATTTGTTTACGGTGCAGTCTCTCTTCATAGCCAAGTAGGCCCAGCAAGGACGTCCCGTACTGCCTCGTAAGCAGGCTCAAACGCATAGTGCTGGATCCGAGCTTCTTCGCCTTGTCCAAGCTTGTGGAAAAGCAAGAACAGCATCTTTCTTTACTGTTACTTTTAGTGCTGTGGCTAGGCCAGGGGATCCCATCTATCTACTGTCCAACATGCCAAAGAGGAAGGGGGGGGGGGGGGGGGGGGGGTGTGTGTACGTGCTAGGCCCCCTTACATCATATTTTCAAAGACCGGACCGCTGTAAGCAGTAAAACAGGATATGCAGTAGATATGACGACAGGAGAAAAGCATCGAGAATGTTTCTTTTGCCTCTTTAATGTGTGGCTTATAGCTTGCAGATACACCCGCCGCCGCCGCTAGACTCGGATGCTAACATGGAGGACGAGGAGAGGAAAAGCACAAAAAAATAGGAAGAGGGGTGGACGGGGGTGCACCGAACAGGCCCTGCGCTATTCTAATACTAATAGGACTTGACTAGCGAGGCGTGTGAAGAGGCACGGCATCAAGGTAGGGAAAAACAAAGGCTTTTCTACTAAAAAAAAAGAATTAGACGGACATAAGACTGACGTCGTCTATGAAAATCCGAAATATTTCATATACTTCTGCCAAGTCGCTGAAATCGTCTTGGAACAAGATTCTCGCTCTTCTCTTGCCGAGCATCCTGGATTGTACTCTCATTGTCAACTAACTTCTTTGGCTCTTTTCTCTTCGTTTCTACTTCTCGTCTTGGTTTTGTCTGTTAGAGGTGGCATCGTGCTTGCTTGCTTAATGTCCTCAGACTAGCCATCCTCTCCTTTCTTCTTTGCATTATAACTTGACCTTCTCTTCTTAACCACCACCCATTGTTGAGCTTCTTTCCTCCTCTCTCGTTCTCTCGGTCCCGGGCTTCATTCCCATCTTAACTCCTCTACTTGCTTGTCTATCTAGGGACAATCCGCAAGCAGAGTCACTGCCAACTTGTACATCTTTTCTCGTGGGCCTGGCTGCTTTTCTTTCCTTGATGTATTCATCCAGTTCAGCCTATCGCCTCCATTGATACGATATTATATCTGTTATTCTGTATACATATACCAGCGTTACTCGTTTTCCACCATCACAGCCATGCTGTTCCAGAGGCTCTTTTCCTTGGCTTCTGTGGCCTCTCTTCTGGGCTCGGCCGTGGCTAAGCCTGTGGTTGTCAAGAGCGATACCTGGGAGGTCCCCGAGGCCGTACGTCCCCTCAACCACATTGAAATCCGGGATCCTATGGCTGAGGCCCGGTCTCAATACCTTGAAAAGCGCTTGTCAGGCAACCTCGACTTGTCAAAGTCGCTCATTGACAAGTCTCTCTTCTCTAGGTAAGCCAAGGTGGATATCCCTTCTTGTTTTCTTTAGTTTTCGTCTCTCTTCAGCATACTAACTCACCATCCTTTGTCCCCTCTGCAGCACTGTTGCTGGCGTCCGTATTAGTGCTAAATGTGTCCAGTGTCAGACTCAGGGTACCGTCGATTTCAAACTCACCAATGAAGATGTCATAGATCCGGTATTGCGCATAGACTTTACAGGCGTCAAAGCCTGGATCGAAGTGGGACTGATTGTTAGTGGTGGCAAGGCTTTCAGTGTGAACCTGTACTCCAGCCAGACGCCTATTGGCATCGGCGTTCCTGGACTGAATATCGGTGTACTTCTCTTTGTAGACCTGGTCATTGATGTCGATGCTGAGATTGATATGACGGGCGGGTTTTTCGTTGAGCTCGCTGAAAAGTCATACATCGAGGCCGCCCTACTCAAAGGAGAGCTTGAACAGACCGCCTTCAAGGGAGTCGGTGTCGAGTCCATTCCTGTTAAGGTCAAGTACTTTGACGTCCTGCTGACTGCCTCGCTTCGTGTCCGCGTCCAGGCCGGCGTTGAAGCTAAGTTTGCCGGCACCACTGCTGTGGTTGGCGTCTACGCCAACGTTATCGAGTTTGTGCTAAGCCTGGAAGTTGTCGACAATGACTGTTACTTCGAAGCTACAGAGCATTTCAACGTCAATATTGGTGCCTATGCTAAGTTGGAACTCCTCTTCTTCAAAGTCGGTGCTCCCACTGCCTCGACCACGCTGTTCCGGTCGCCCACTCTTACCCAGTGCATTGAGGAGACAAAACCTACTACTATAAATGGGATCAAGACTAAGTCAGGGAAAGTTATCGGAGGTACACCCACTGTTCCCGGCGGACTCTTGGAAAGCACTAGCAGTCATCCCCTCATTACTAGCCCTCCCGGCAATGCCAGCGACCCTTCTGCCATTCTGCCCGGCGCTACTGGTGTTTCCAAACCCATATCCCCTGGCACTGGTATTACCAAGGGCACTGTCTTGCCTACCGGAAATCCATATGCCATGCCATCCGGCGTCCTTGGTGCTGTGAAACCCACTAGCGGTGTTAGTTCCACTGGCGCTTTGCCTTATTACTCTAATCGAACCAATACCGCAATTGCTCCGTCCGCTGCCTACATGCTCTCAAGCAAGCTAAGCTCCCAGCCTGCTCTTACCTATACCTCTGCTATTGCTGCATCTTCGTCCAAGTATGGAGACAAGGGTGTTGGCGTTTCTGCTGTCCCTTACCCTACCTCTGACTCGTATTCTCCTAAAGCCACCGAGGTCTATGGCCAACGGCGCTATTCTCCTTCGGCTGCCGCTTCAGGCCTGTCTTATCCAGTATATAATGCAACCCTGACTTCTCACGCTGGCACTCAGGCTACTGGCGTACCGTATGGTACTGCTCCCCCTATTGCAGGCGATGTTGCCACTATTACCATGTGTGCTGTCCACGCTATTAATTGCCCTGCGGAGTTCATCCAATATGTTACTGTCACCAAGCCTTGCGACTCATCGCACGCCACTAGTGACGCCGCTACTGTTACTGAGACACCCACTACTAGCAGGGCTCCTTTCAAGTTCCCTACAAGTTGCACTTCTCTTGAGCCCTTGGAGACTCCTATTGTCAACGTCTATGTTCCGCCTCCTGAAGCTGTCATTCCTGATTCTCAATCGCTCAATATTATCGACTATGGGTACGAGCAGATTATCCACAACGCCGCTGGTAATGCAACTACAATCTTCCTTGAAACTGCTACTGCCATACAAGTGGCTCCGACCGTTATGCCAGTTGCCCCTACTGGTCTTTCTGGCGAAAGTGGCTATAACGCTATCCCCAAAATCAAAGAATACGAAGGCCTTAGCACAAAGACCACTGCTTCAACACCAATTGGTGCTTTCCCGCCAATTAGCTCTGATGTCCTGAAAAGCAGTGCTCTTACTCTCCGGTCTTCTTTTGGAGGTGCCATGGCCTCATTGGCCGCTATGTTTGCTGTCGCCGTTCTGTAAGAAGCACAATGCAGACTAAACTTTTTGGCCTTGGCTCTTATTTTACTCTGGAAGCCAGCAGGCTGTTAGGGCTGACTGCATTGCGGTAGCTCACTTCCACGATCTTTTGCCTCTCCTTTTATTTCTTTTGTCATCTATACTTCTGGCTATTATCGCCTTCCCTTCTTTTTTTTGCTTCTAATTGCTACTCCCTTTCTTCCTCGCCATCTATATTCAGGTACATATATTAGCAGGTATCTGCAAACTCTCTCTCTTTCCCTTGTTTCCTTGTTTCCTTGTTTCCTTTTGCGTGGTTATTGGACATGCCAATACAAGTATCTGTGGTCCTGTGTTTATTTATTGTCTTTGCTGTATCTTGTTCTTCTTGTTCTTCTTGAACAAATTTAATATATATATATATATGTGTGTGTGTCTCTCTCTCTCTCTTCCCGCTACCTGCTGTACCTTGGCTACGCACTCTCAACGTATTAACAAACGCAATAACCATATTTTAACCCCAATCTGTTGTGCTACTAGTGGATCTAGAAGAGCATGGGCCAAGTGATATGCTGGTATTCCATTGTGTGTCTTCGTTGTAGTTAAACGCCCTCAGTTACAGATATGACGTCGAAATTTGCGGGGCTCTCGTCTGTGTTACCTGCCATTTTGATGTTCCTTCCCAAAGAGCCGTGTTTGTCGCCTTCCGACTCCTCGAGTACATTGTGTAACTACACGGAAACCAACGCCCAAAGACGGCCCCTCTCCAATCCCAATACATTGTCTCTAGATGCGTATATATGTATATAATTATATATCTGATTTGTTTCCCGTTTTACCACCCGTCAAAGTTACCAAACCCGCCCCGCGACTTGACTTTCTTGCGTGCTGGCTCTTCCCACGGTATCTCCTCAACGATCTCCTCACACGCCATTGGCGCTTCTTGCTTGCCCTTTTTCAAGTATTTCCCCACGTGCACCTCAGTACCCGGATCGACAATGTTTCCATCGCTCAAAATGCGCTTGCCTGTCCATGTCATCTTGTCATCATCAGTGCCTCCTTGCAGAGCAATGGCTTCTGCTTTCAGCGCTTCCTTTTCCTTCCTCGCCTTTTCTGTCTGGAATTCTTCAAAGGGATCAACGTAGATTATAACGTCCTTGATGGTGATTTTGTTGAGCGGCCGATCAGAGCCATCCGTCGGTGCATTTTCCATGCGCGTCAAGGGCTGGTTTGGTTGCAAGCCGCCGCCCTCAATCACCCTGCCAAATATCGTGTGCTTGCGATCCAGGTGCGGAGCAGCTTTGTAGGTAATAAAAAACTGGCTTCCGTTTGTGTTCTTGCCCTTGTTTGCCATGCTGAGGACGCCCCTCGCGTTGTGTGTCTGGGAACCTTCAAACTCATCATTAAAGTTCTTATTCCAGATGCTAGAGCCCCCCTTGCCGGTCCCAGATGGGTCACCGCCTTGAATCATGAAACCAGGGATATTGCGATGAAACGAAACCCCACGGTAGTAGCCCTTCTGAGCCAGGCGTGTGAAGTTCCAGACGGCCCTGGGCGCTGTATCTGTGTGCAGCTCAATATTCAGGTTGCCCAAATTCGTTTCCATACGAGCATAACCCTTGTGTTGGACCATCTTGGGCTTGAGCATGTACTCTTCGTCGGTCAGAAGTGCGCGTTCTCCACTAGTTTCAGGCGTCAGGCCAGTACTAGTGAAACTCGCCGCTGCCTTTCCAGTGGTATAGACTGCCGCATTTGCAGCTGGCTTTTTCCTATCATGAATCATGCGGTTTACTGTTGGAGTTGCCTTGCTGGAAGTGGCCAGCGTAGTAGACTTGTTGACGTTTATCCCAGCTTCGCGCTGCTTGCGTGCGTTTTCGACAGCCACCTTGGCACGGAGAACCTTGTCGCCTATTCTACCCAGAGCGGCTACGTTGACATTTCCCGTAGACCGCATTTCCTGTTGCTCTTTAGTGGCCACTGCTTCCTCGCCGTCCTTAAGGTACTTGAACTGGCTGAGATCACGCCCACCAAGAGCCTGTGGATCCTGCAGTGTAATGATATCCTTACGGGTAAATTCTGTATCGTCCAGCAGATCAAGCCACATTTTGGCCTTGATATTCATGCGCTCAACAGTATCGTAAGCGAACACATTTGCGTACGTGCCATGGCGAATCGCGACAATGTGCGTGTTATCTGTGAAGACCTTGAACGTCACAGGGTCGACCAAGTCACCAGACCCGTCCTCATTACGCACAAAGTTGAGCTTTATAAGATCCTTGGGGTTGAGTGGCTCTCCATCAACAGGGTTTGTTTGCCGCTTGTCAAGCCATTGGCTAATCACTTCGACGTCAAAGATTGTCCCTGATGGCGTGCAAACCGGGTTTTTGAAGGGCTGCAAGCTAGCTGCGCAGAAGTTGAACGGTAGTTTCCGGAAAGATCCATCACGAAGAGACCGGGATAGACCGGCACCGCCACTCGCAGAGAATGAGTCTGACGAGGACCACTCGCTGTGGGTGATCTAGAGCAAGAATGTTAGGAACAAGCAGAGCACGGAAAGGACTGGTGTTTACATACATATAACTTGTCGGTTCCTAACGGATGGCGAGAAATAAAGCGCGTTAGTCAGGATGCATCCGATTCATAGCTAAGAGCAGAAAAGAGCCCGTACCTTTTCCCATTTTAATCTTGAGCGTCCTACTCGCCGATAATGCTACAAATTGCCAAATAATTTGCGTGAGGTGAGGCTGGCGATGCAATCGCCTCCAAGGCTGAGCGCAAACAAGCGTATAACCCTAGCTACCCAACCCTACTAACGCATAGGTGCGACCAGCCCTGCAGCTGATGTCAGCCGCCAGTAACTAAGCTTCCAGCCCAAGCTTCAACTCGATGCTGCTTGCCCTCTCTGTCACTCTGTCTCTTACTTCATCATCCTAGCTTAGCAACGGCGATGGACGCATGTCGCAACTAAAGTCCCATTGCATCTCGTTTTTTCGATATCGCCTTTTTTATACGCTTCTCTTGGGATTGTTCATCAATTCCGCGCGCTACTAAAATCTGCCTTTTTGGCAGCACGACTGAGTCTTCGCAGCATCCAGGCTTACGAAACAAAGACGGCTACTCCTTGTTACATTATCTAGAGACTAGACAACTGATCAACTACGTGTTTGGACCTTCTGCTGCTTGACTTGTACTCTTGCGACGCTCCAATCTGTGTACGGACTGTTATAGAAGACTACATATCGCGCCTTTGAAAGTCACGGACTGTATTATCACCCATTTTCGCGAAAAATATCCTTCAAACCTCACACGATACAACCCCGAACGCTTCCCTTCCCCCCCTCTCTCTCTCACGCACACATATTGTTCCCGCAACCGCCCACAGCCCAATAATGCGGTCGTGGCTCTGGTCTATGGCCATAATGGCCATGTCCTTCTGGGTCTCCCATGCCATGGAGGTGTTAGTAGTATGTCATAGCTTTCCTAACAAAATGCCCCTCCACCTACCAGCTAGGGACTTGCACTATAACTAACACATCTCGTGCCACAAACAGGACCAAACAGAAGAGAACAAACGCCAATGCACGGGTTAGTCACATATCCACGCGGTTGTCGCAATCAATGGCGCATCTTCTAACACAGAACAGGCATGTACAGCAAGTCGTCCTGGGACGGCCCAGTCGACCCCTTCATCAACGTCATCTTTCATAACAACTCAATTCCCGATGATAAAGACCCGGTTATCAGCCTGTTGATTTTCGAGTGGCGGGACATGGATTTGATTGGCGTAACAGAGCCGGATTTGCCGGGCGAGGTAAGATGGCAATCTCTACAATCACCATACCCACTGCTTCTGCTGCAACATGACTGGCCTTACATTAAACGACACGAAGCTAATGCAACCACTTGCTCCGCTCACAGCGAATCCTTGTTCTTTGCGACGATGCGCAAGTCTCGACCAGCGCCTGCGAAGAGTCCAACAAGGGCCAGTTCGTCCTGGCTCCCAATGCCCTCAACAGCTCCAGGCTACCCATCTACAACGAAGCCGTGCATTTGAAAGATCCCCATGTCGACATGTATCCCATCACCAAGACCGGATACTATTGTGTCTTTACTGAGCCCTTCACCAACGATGATTACAACGCTGTGGCAGTCTTCCGCAATGCCTACGGCGAGCTACCCGCCACCCAAGTTCCAAAGCTACCATTTTATGGCGGCATCACGATCCTGTATGCTCTCGTAGCGGTTTACTGGGGCTTTCTTTACTACATGCACCGCCATGACATCCTGGCTGTGCAGAATTATATCACAGCAATCCTGGTGTTCCTTGTGATCGAAATGCTGCTCACGTGGGCGTTCTACGGTTAGTCAGTTTACTATTACTACGACTATTGCTGTCATGCAAACCCATCTGCGCATCTGTAACCCAAGCTAACCGCACTATTTCTTTAGACTACCTGAACCGCAATGGCCGCAACATGGGTGCTAATATTTTCATGATAATTGTTGGAATTCTGAACGCCGGCCGCAACTCCTTCTCCTTTTTCCTGCTACTAATTGTCTGCATGGGCTACGGAGTCGTCAAGCCAACCCTTGGAAAAGCCATGATCTATGCCCGTTGGCTGGCCGTTGCTCATTTTGCCTTTGGGCTGATCTATGCTGTTACTGGTCTCTACATCACCCCGGAATCTGCCGGTCCCTTCCTATTGTTTGTCGTACTTCCTCTTGCTGCCACGCTTACCACCTTCTATGTCTGGACTCTCAACTCTCTAAACGACACTTTGAAGAACCTGCGCGAGCGTAAGCAAAACGCCAAGGAGGCCATGTACCGCAAGCTTTGGTGGTGCATCCTGTTGTCGATTTTCATAACCTTTGGCTTTTTCTTCATCAACTCTCTGTCTTTTGCCTCGGTCAGCGACCCCGACTACGTACCTTTCCACTGGAAAACCCGTTGGTTTGTACTTGATGGCTGGCTGAATCTGGTCTATTTCGCCGATGTGGCTTGGATCGCGTACGTCTGGCGTCCCACTGCCAATAACCGCCGTTTTGCCATGAGTGATGAGATTGCCCAGGACGATGACGGAACTTTTGAAATAGCCGACCTTGGCCAGCCCGATGGCCTCTCGGATAGCGAAGACGAGGAGGCGAACATCGGCAACAACCACTCTCGCCAGGAAGAGGGCATCATTCCGTCCAGCTCTTCCATGCCTGTGGCTTCCATCACAAGGAGCCAGCCACAGGCGAAGCCTATTCAAGCACATTCTAAACGCATGTCAGAGGAGATTTTCGCAGTAGGCGACGGCTCCGATGAAGATTCCGACAATGAGCTCAATGATTCGGGTCAGTCAGGTGACGACTCGGATGAGGAAAATGTCAAACTTGTAAGAGGACAGGGAAAGAAGAGCGAATAGAGAGATACGGGGAGACAAGGTGTGAGGTAGAATATCCAAGATCCAATCGCCGTGTAATAGTGAGAGCATTCCTTTTTTTTTTTCGCTGTTCTATACACCGGCTGGCATAGGATAGGATTGTAGATTCAATTCTTATTTTTGCTGGTTAAGCGTGATTAACAAGGTTCTACGTCAAAACGGTGAAGACATTTCTTCCATGTGAACCACAGCCAAGCTTTCGTGAAACACTTCTGTTATATTTAATCCCTTTTTTTAAACCGTATTCCCGTGCTACTAAACAGGTATATCCCCCCCAAATCCAACAGGTACTCGCCTTCCACTGTTTTCTGGTATCACCGCGAGCATCTTGTACACCTTGCCCATTCCGTTTGGCGACTTGTCCATCAATCTCTCCGCTGAAGCTCTAATTTTCTCTGCCAAGACTTTGTCAGCTATTGACTCGGAAATGGTTCTAGCCTGCTCCTTCATTCCCATCATGGAGAGAAAGTCACCCTGCAGAACCGGTCCGTGAACCTCAACATGCTCGCTTGAACCCAAAAATGCGTCGGCAAGACCCTTGAAATCCACATCGGCACTAAGATCAACTAGGCCAGGCTCGGAGAAGGCGCTGACTCGCTGATGTTCCTTGATGCCACGAAGGGAGTTGGCAGGGATAGCATCCGACTGGCCATAGTCGATTATCAGGGCAGCTCCTACGCGGTTTTCTGGCGTGAAGGTCTCATTACCACCAATGCGTGCTGCGAAGTCCGACGCATACATGTCCGCATCAGGGCAAATTTCTATGACCGTCCCGGGTTTAGACTTTACAGAACGGTAGCGCTCGTGCATCTCGGGTAGAAACCGGGAATGCCGGGTATGGCCCTGCGAGCAGTGCAACTGGAAGTCCGGTACAGCACCAACCCGTTCAATAGGTGGGGTTTTAAGGCTTTGGTGTGTCGCGTCCGGCGGAGAGGGAGCCACGACAAGCTCGCGCCACTCGGTATTGACAACAGGCTTTTCAGGCCCCGGGCTAGCTTGAGTGGGAGCCGGGGGGTTGCTTTGCGTATGTCTAGTGTCAGATCCAGAAACTGGGACAGACTGGAAGATATGGATTGGAAGAGCGTCAAAGAACTCGTGGGCAACAATAAGAGGCATCCGCTCAGGGCTTTTTGGTACAGACTGTATCGTCTCGACCCAAGTGATTTGAACGGGAGATTTCCCTTTCCACATGCAGGTCCACGTGCCGGCGGCCTTATCATGAACCAGAGGCGCTTCTTCTCCACACAAGCGCTTCTTCTGTTCTAGGCGCATCTCAGCACTAGCCTCAACCATGTAAATGTTTTTTACGCGATTTACCAACGCATGGGAGCTGACTATCTAGAGAATCAACACAGCCCGTCAGTACCACAGCATATACACAAGCACGACAGGTCGACAGGTCGACAGGTCAACGGCTCAACAGCTCAACAGCTCAACAGCTCAACGGCAGCTTCACTCACCCGCAGAGCATCACTCATCAGTGTGCCCCTACCAGGGCCAACCTCGATGATGTCTACATCTTGCAACGGCCGGTTCGCATTTTGAGCCATCCACTCCGTGATGAACCACAGTCCTACAATTTGGCCGAACAGCGGGGAGATTTCGGGCGACGTAATAAAGTCACCCTTGAGCCCAATTTGCTCGCGGTCCTTGCCCAAAGCACCAGTGTAATAGCCACCAATGTCTGACGTCAGACACATTCGCATGTATGAAGCTACTGAGATGGGGCCTGTGATCTAAAGGAAGAAAGGGTCAGCACAAGTGCGGGCATTTAGGGCCTCAATGTGGAGACAGTAGGTACCGAAATAGCCTCTGCCAGGCGTTTAGACAGCGGCGTCGACCATTTGCGCGACGAAATATCGTCGTGAAGGCAGCATGACACTGAAAATGGCCGAGTGAGAAGCCGTCTGGCTGGAAGCACAGCAGCACGGGCAGGCTTCGTCAAGGCCCGCAATGGTAGTGGAAACCGACTCATGCAGAGTTAATAAGGAAAATATCCAGGGACAGTCTGGACTTGACTGGTGTTATATGTAAAACATTGGCGTCATCTCACAAATCGAGGCCAATATAAAGCTGGTTACCAATCAGTAATGGGTCGTTGACTTGTCGTTCCTCTCAGCATGCGAGGCTGAGATTTAATGTGGGGCCAAGATATATGTCAGCCTTGCGTATTTCTTGACGTCAACAAAACAAGAACAAGCTTGCTTGGTGTCTTGGCTTGAGCTGCAGATCGACCTAATTTTTTATACATTTTTCTTTCTTTTTCTACCATATACGCCTTATTTTCTAATAGATCGCAGAATCCCTGTCTCATCTGTCTTGCCTATCTCCCAACACTACAATCATGTCCACCAAGCCATCGTCGCGATGGGCAGACACGCCAGAAGACCTAGCACACGAGGCCCGTCGCAAGAAGGAAAAGGCCGAGAAGAAGCGTCAAAAGGCGGAAAAATTACGCCTGGAGGCTGCAACACGAGCGCAAACCAACCTCGAAGATTCCTCGGTCTCGGCAGTCTCAAATACAGAGCCTAGTCTCGACGACGCGCGATCCACGAAACGGCGGCGCATAACCGCACCCCACGATAACGATGCTTTTCAGGATGAGCCAGAAGATCCCGGAAATGACTCGGCGATCAAAATGCTTCGCTTTGAAGGCGGTAGCTTTGGGCCACCCTCTTCTCTCTACCAAGGCTTCTCGAAACTCAACAATATTGCAGAAGGGACCTACGGGCGGGTCTGGCGCGCAGAGTGCATGCAGACAGGCAATGTATTTGCAGTAAAACAGCTCAAGCCAGAAGATAGCGGCAATAAGAGAGTCCTACCGTTGACGGGTCTTCGTGAAATCCAGATCTTGCGAGACTGCGATCATCGCAACATTGTGAAAATCGTCGACGTAATTGTGAAGAATACGACGCCCCCCATTGAAACGTAGGTGTAGCCATTTGCCATGTTTACAAAAATTCGTGCATGAAAGACAACAGCTAAACCCAGTGGCGAAAATACAGGGTCAGTCTTGTTCTCGACTTCATCGAACACGACATCCGTACGCTGCTATGCAGCATGCCTGAACCATTTTTAGGCTCAGAGATCAAGACGCTGCTACACCAGCTGGTATCTGGTGTCGCATATCTCCACGACCACTGGATCTTACACAGAGACCTCAAAACGAGCAATCTCCTTCTCACCAACCGCGGCGTCCTCAAAATTGCAGACTTTGGCATGGCCCGATACGTCGGCGATCCACCGCCAGCAGACCTAACACAGGTTGTTGTCACACTATGGTACCGTGCACCAGAGCTTTTACTTGGCGCCACTTCGTATGACGGCGCTGTAGACATGTGGAGCATCGGATGCATATTCGCAGAGCTCATGACCCGCACGCCACTCTTACAAGGGAGCGTGGAGGCTGACCAATGGTCCAAGATCATGAGCTTCTGCGGGCCTCTAAACGACCAGACGTGGCCCGGCTTTGGGCGCCTACCACTTGCCCAGGCCATGAAGGCATCCAAGTACCAGTCTCGCGAAAACAAAAACGGCGCCAACACGGCAGAATCCATTGCCAAGCTTCTCCCTCAAATTGCACCAGGCGCAAAAGGCCTACTGCAAGCTTTGCTCTCACTGAACCCAACATCTCGACCACGGGCAAAGCAGGTATTGGGAAGCGAGTACTTTTCCGAGCTACCCAAAGCAAAACAAGAGCACCTGTTCCCTACATTTCCCAGCAAGGCACGCCAGGAAGCCAGAGCATGGGACGAACCACGGGCTCCAACGCGAGGGAAGAATCTCTTAGAAGGCGATGACTGAATAAAGTGTGACACAGGACGGAATAGTACTAGAATAATACTGTTTTTGGTTAAAAGTGCAAAAATAATACAAGATGTAGACAATGCCATTATACTCTATTTGCAAGCTTTTGGAAAAAGTAAACGACAATGTAAAGCGAATAAAACAAGTAGGAAGAAAAAAAAAAAGTGTCATAAATTTAATGTTAAACTGCAAGGCCTGTAAATTCCCCCCTCCCAAAATACATCGCGTATAAATTAAATAAAACAGGTAATGCAAAGAAGACTTCAAAACAAACAAATAAAGTGAGCCTTCACTGAGGCTAGCCATCCAGGGGCCATACATACCGCACAGTTCAGTACAACGCACGACCTAACGGGCCATAAGAAAAAGAAAAAGAAAAGAAAAAAGGCCACAAAGACACCATCATACTTCGATACGTCCTCACGCCCACCCACCACAAGGGTTGTGAGACATTACTGGTGTTATCCAATGTCGCATGTCGAGGAATGCAGAACGCGGGGTCACAAGACAGCACAAGGTGGTTCGCAGTCTGCAGGAGATGGCTCACCAGGAAAATATGTACGAGCAGGAAGAAAATAAGTGTGGCGAGCAAAATGTTGTGCCAGTCTGTTACACTCGAGGAAGCTCACCCAGCCAGCCAGCCGATGGAGTCTTACCGCAAGCAGAATGGGGACACACAGGGTCTAGTGCTGTTGCTTTTGCACATGTTTGTGAAACAAAAACAAAATGCATGCGGAGGTCCGCCTACAACACGAGTCCGTTGAGGAACCACATGAATCCAAATGTGGTCAACAGACTGCTGATAACCATAGGCAGGACCATATCGGACGGTCTTGAAGCAGCACCCACAATACACGTAGTGCACTCCCAGTCTGCAAGTGGTGTGTAGGGGGCAGGAGTGTATACACCAAAGGTAAACGTCGACTGTACAGCAAGATATCCAGCTTCGGCGGCAGCGGTTACCGAGTCCTCGGAATCCTTGATGATAAGGGTATAGTTGTTAGGCACCAACGGCTGCTGGGCATCATTTGCCTGCTTAGATGAGTCCCAGACAAAGGTAGCGGGAGTAGCGAATGTCATATTCGAAGTGAGAGTCCATGACTGTGTGATGGAGCTGCAGCTGAGAATCAGATCGATGGCAGTCGGGGTGGCGCGGATATTAGTGTAGTTCCACTCCCAGGTGAAGAAATCACCGGCCTTGTACAAAGGCTTGAAGGCCGCGGTCTGAGGAGAAATCATCGACATTCCACCGGCCTGGGCTAGTGCATCGGTATAAACAGTGCGAGTGCTGTTTTTGTTCGACGAAGCGCGGGTGCTTGTGCTTCTGCTGTTGCCTTCGCTGGTGATAGTAGCGTCTTCGGAGCCAGAGGTCCTGGCAGCTGTGGAATCGGCATTATCGGTAGTGGCAGTCGAATCTTGGTTGGACACAGTAAAGGCGTCGATGGTTGAGCTGGCATCGTTATTGTTTTCTTGAGATGACGATGCGACGGCTAAGGGAAAAGCGGCATTAGTATCAGGACGCAGAAGACCGAATTACAATATTAGCGGTGAGTGATATTGCCTACCTGTGTTGACGCCGACGTTGTTTTGACGCACGTAGAGAGAGTCCATGGGCGGCATCCAGCTCGGCCAGGCCTGGGCAACTGAAGCGGCAGACGCAAGGCCAACAGCCACTCGTGTGAGAGTTGTAGAGATCTTCATGGTGGTGGTGGTGGTGGTGGTGGTGATGATGATGATGATGATGACGATGATTCAGGCCTTGGACTATTACGTGAATGCTCGTGGGTTTAGATTGACCATAAATCAAACAAGAATCACCAGAGTTTTGTTTTCTCACGTCGCTACACAGCGAAGTTGAAGTCGATGGAAACAAGGTCGAGTTTTCAAGAACAGAAAGTCCAGTAAAACAAAATCGACGCAAGGAGGCTCAATTTCGATTTGGTATGTCGAATTTCCACCTAGATCGACCAGGGGTACCTTGTCGTGTTATTGTTGTTGTGTTTTTTTTTTGTTCGTAAGGGTGTTGGCCTGAGCTGAATAGTTTATGGCTTGTTTTTCAATCTGGCTCTTGCGCGGGACCTGGGTACAACAAAAATAGGGGGGGGTGATTGTTGCAGTTAGAAGAAGGAAACAGACTTGAGAATCAAAGATGCAGAATTAGGCTGATCAGGGAGATCAAGATAGCACAAGCGAATGTTGCTAAAGAATGCCAATTAAGAGTGCGAGCGTAGAATGAAAAGAGCAAGAAGAAGAAGAAAAGCGAGCGTACAATACAGCTGAGCTGGATGGAAAGCGAAAGAACACCAGAGAATGGAGATGGTGTTAATCGGACGTCAAAACGAATGGACTGACGATGAGAAATGAAAAGAAAGAAAACCAAAGAAAACAAATTCCGATGGGAAATTTTGGGGAACAAAATACCAAACGCCATGCCAGCAAGCCAGGCCCTTACCCTAGCCTAGGGATTTATTAAAGCATAACTACACAACGGCAAGGGGTAACAGAAGAGGAAAGACCTCTCCTTTCAAAAGGAAAGAGCGACAATTCCTAGCCCTGCTAAACGACTAGAACTTGCATGTGTGAATGTCCCTTCCTTTTCTTGCCTTGCTCCTGCCTATCCAGCCCCCAACAAGCCGAAGGGGAAGAAAAAAGAGTGGCGTTAGCCCACACACAGAGACACACACACACACACACTCTCTCTCTCTCTCTCTCTCTCTCTCTCTCTCTCTCTCTCTCTCTCTCTCTCTCTCTTTCACTCGCACTCACACTCACACAATACTGTACCCATAGTCAGCCATCCATACCCAGTGCTGTCCGTACCATACTAGAGCGTCGCAGCATACTGCAGCATAACACGGCAAAGCGAGCAAAACCCTCTAAGCTATGCCATGCCATAGAAACGAGACAATTTTTCAGTGTACGGACCAATCACGTAGTCACACGACTCAGCCCCAGGGGCAGGGGTGGAAGATGAAAGGAATTACGGAGGAAGGAGCAAAAGAAACATTCGTATTGGTCTAGGCCCGGCTTCCTTCCCAAGTCTCTTCCTAATGTAGACTTAACCCATCGAACCTAGCTCCCTCCCCTAAGGGTTGGTTGCAGGCTATCGGCGGCCTACAGCACTTCTCGGAGGCTTCTAAGGCCGGCGACACGAGAAACTCGACAATAGCAGTGGGCGGCCTGAATGGCGCATGTAGAAAAGGATCTGGCTCAAAAATAACCCATCCAGCTCGTATCCACCCGACACAGATGTCATCAATGTCGCCGATGTCATTTACAGCCACGAAATCCCCAAACTGCCCTTGTTGCAAGTGTTACAGGCTGTTGTTTGAGAGTTTGGCTTGCTTCCTTTTCCGCGACTTCGGCTTATCTCTTGCATCAGCACGCAGCAAAATCGTCAAAGACCTTCAAGACAACCTACAAAAACGGCACCGTTCTCATCCTATTCACCACATCGTATTCGCTCTTCCCTCTCCCTCCCCAACGTGCTTTTATGCGTCCGTTATTGGCTGCTGGTTTACTTCGCCTCCTCTTCTCACTACCGGGATACTACACCCGAACGCAGGAACAGTAACGGAAAATCAGGTCACACCGAGGCAAACTAATCAATTGTCTATCAACCCTGCCAAGAAAACCCTAACAAAATAATAAACCCTGGAGATAACCCCATTCTATAGAAAAGCCTTCCCTCCTGTCCTGTGGGCCAGCGCACCCACATCCTTTCTATGACGTCACGAGCTAAAGGCATTCCGCTCTTCCAAGGCTTTTGCCAGACGTCTGTAGTCTCGCAAGAGATCTATCACTTCTGAAACCCGGATATCACCCGGGTTTTGCAGCTCCATAAAGCGTTTCTTAGGAGGCGCGATTTTGGGAAGCTCCTTGGGTGGCAATATGTGTGCCGGCCCTGGCAATGTCTATATTCGAGGCGGCTTGTTAGTTATATAACAGTACTTATACCAGCGTCGACCCAAAATGTGGCACCTATATGTATTTAAATTTACAGCATGTTGTTTTCATTTGCAATAAGACTTCAGCAAATTAGACTTACCGAAACGGGATGCCCCCCCTCATCAGGAGCCACATCGGCATCTGATCCACTAGAGCCCAAGGGTGCATTCACATTGCTAACGTTCGCATTCCTCGAGCTCACTGAAGGATGAGATGTGGGAGCTGTTGTGGAAGGAGGATTTTGACTTCCAGATGCCGACCTGCCAAACCCACGGAAAGAGCTGATGCTCGACAGGCGTGCCATAGGGTTTAGTGAACTGCCGAGGTTGAGCACGCTGTCAAGCACTGCGGTATTGGATCCTGAAGAGCTGGGAATGCTGTCTTTGGCTGTTGCACTTCTAGAAGAGACTCCACTTCCAGCATTACGGTTGGCTGGTTTACGGCCTCCCATAAGATCAAACATTTTGCCTTCTGGAGGCGGAGGTCGGTGGAGAGTATCTCGAGCAGCATTGGACGACACGATATCGTGGCCATCCGTTGGGTTACCGCAGCTAAAGGTTTCTTCTTCTGGCGGAGGCGTGCTGATCAATCTGCGTGCTTCTTCAAGTGTAGTTGGGACTACCAGGCTCCTGCCCGTAGCGTTGGGCTCGCGCAATTTCCCAAGAACAAACTTGTAGCTGTCGCCAAGACTAGTGGATATGTTTTTCAGGCCCTGGTCAGCTGTAGTGAGGATGTCTGATGCAACGCCGATGGCATTGGCAGCAGGCGCATTGGCCAATTCACTCAGCGTCCGGGGCTTAGACGGACGTGACAGCCCGGCTAGGATTGTGCCTGACATCGTTGTGGTGGTGGTGGTGGTGGTGGTTGTCGACGTTGTGGCTGCTGACGGTGAAGTTGAGCGGGAATTCGTGCGCGATTTCGAGGTCTCAGAGGGTGCAGTATCTGTTTCGGGCGCGCCCTCCATCGCAGCAGCAAAGTCAGAAGTGTAGGCTGGTGGGAAGGTTGCTGACTTGGTTAGCGAGCTCGACCCGGGAACCTTGATAGGGCCCGAAGGACGCTCGTCGGCACGTAAGGTTGACAAGTCTACCGTCTCGAGGAAGCCTATTGCAGCCTCCAGGTTGGTGAGACAGTATGCAGCCTCGCCCGTCAACTTTTGAGTCCAGCGAAAATTCTGGATAAAGTGCATGTCGCTCGTGACATTGAGATCCTCTGGCGGCATGGTGATCAGGGTGTAGATGAGCATGGGCAGAATCTCATCTGCCGAAGAGGAGGAGGGGTGAAACCGAGCCAAGGTTTCCACAATGGCGCGGTGTGCTGACCTCAGATGGTTGAGCTTTCCAAGCGGATAATGGCTCTCATGCATGCAAATTAGACTTTTGCGGGCATCTTCCAGCCACGCTTTGATCTTTTCTTCATGGGCTATCTTTGCTTCTGGAGTGTCCTCTGCAATGTCTCCTAATGCGATACCAAGATCTGACGGGTTTATTCCAACCAGTGCAAGTGCGGCAGTCCGCGAACGCAGTCTGTCGTCCGAGGCTTGGTCCTGAGTACTTCGATGTCGGTAGATGCGGTCGTAGATACCCTCGCATAACCTCCGTTCTACCGCCTCTTCTAGCCGCATCCTCTTAGCTTCAAGGGCTTTACGTGCGTGTTGCTTGGCGGCCATCTCCTCGACAGAAAGCATTTGCTGCTCAGAGTCCTCTGGAGCATGGCTTTTAGTACTGGGCGCTGCCGAAGCAGGGGCTCGTCTACCAAGAAAGGAACGTGGGAGAGAGGAGACTGTGGGTGTTGGTGCTGAGGACGATTCACGGGTTTGCTGTGTAGCTAGGGTGGCTATATGTGTGCTAATATGTGATGATGCAAGGTCGTAAAACTCTTGGAAAAGAACATGGAGACGATCGATAGACGGCGGGGTTGGGTGGACTTTTGCAGTCAGAGACTCGACAAAGCTAGAAATATGGGAGGATGCAGTGTCTATTAGTGTCTGTAGTGCAATGCATAGAGATAGAGGGTGATGAAAGGACGATTGGCTGGCTGCTAAAGCTCAAGCTAATGCGGAGGCGGATTTACCTATCTGAGAGTGTCACAATTTCGATCGGGATTTCACCTAGGTCTATGGATTGGCGAGGTACATCGGATAGCAGCGGGACAGGCTCAGATGCAGGTGTAGGTGTAGTGGGTTCAGGAGTACCCTGTGGACGAGGCGTGTTCACAGAACTGAGTTGGTCCATTTGTGGGCTTGATGGGTGGGCTTTGTTGGAGAATGGAATGAGGGAGGATGGGAGAAGTTAAGATGCTTGCGCTTTGTAAATCTGCTCGCCTTCTTCTATATGTAGCCGTAGCTTAAAGTGAGGGGAATATCAGAAGCACAATAAGGTAATTCAAAATAGGACGCATGAGCCCATCTAGGTGATGGACTAAAAATAACCCTAATAGCGATACTATATAAAGGACATTGCCGTCTGCCTTTGATTGGGGTTAAAGACCCTAATGAGCTTCTCCTTTGCCGTGCGGCTGCTGAGGCACGATGGAGCAAGCATCGGCTTCTCCTAGCCTGTTCGTCTAAGCGGATATTCGTCAGCAGGGGTCAATGTTTGCTGGGCAGACCTACACTTTCCAAGAGGTGCTAGCTGGCTGGCTGGCTAGGGGCTAAGTGTTGCAGTACTTGGGCTCTGCTCAAAATCACTGGAGCGGCTAGATGGAGCTATGCTTAAGAGTACTTGTGGTATAGTTCCAGCTAGATAGCCCCAATAGTCGCGTGCTAGCTTAATATAAGGGCTAGTTTTTCTCGTTGAGATTAGCTTCATCTGACTGCGGAGCATAACAACAAATAATTGCTTGGCACTCTTGTCAGGCACACTGTTTACCTTTGCGGATGTAAACTTACTGGCAGGGGAGTAGTGATCCTGGATTGTCATTCGTTGTCCGCCATGAGCTTCCGGCGTGTGATTGGACAATGTCTATACAGAGAGTTGCGAGCCCGGTGTGCAAGTCAAGCCTGAGTGTCCTTTTTTCAAGAGGTTCTTGTTTTATATTGTTTTACTGATGGCAAGAAATAGCGTTTCCTGTGTTACATGCTACCGAGAAGGGTGTATTATATACTATACCCAGGCCTCGTGCTCTAGTATGTTCTGTGCGTATGTACGTATGTATGTGGCGTCGGCAGCATATCCATCAAAACACCAACCAAGCAAAGGCCATCGGCATTCGAGGTAGCTAACCGCTGTATAACGTAGTATCCCCACCTTGATCGGGATTTGCCTAACAGTACAACTATTCTGCATAGTTAGGCACCCGTTTTCTGAGAAAAGTCTAGGTGATGTATGGCACAGATGGACGTCTCTTATTACTCGAATTGCTCGGCCTCCACCATCCATGTTAGTGGGTGTCTTCCGTCCCGTTGGCCCTTGATTGGCTAAGCGCGGGCGTGTAGTCCTCTCGATTGATGTCCTCCCCAAGTCTTTTAGGCAGCGCTAACTCCTATGAGGAATGAAACCCATGAAGGGCCGAACCCTCCTGTCATAAATTCCCCGTAACTTTATACGCGTATTTGAGCCCCATGTATGTTATGTAAACTAATACGCGTATTGGCACCGAGCTTGATGAGACAACACCGCTCGTGTGGTGTGATAGCAATAAATGAAGAAAGTTGGTTGCCTAGCTAGAAGATTCTGTATATATACCTACGATGCTTTCTTATCTGTGCTGCGAGAGAAAGGGCAAGTATCACTGTCGTATCTGTCTCAATAAAGGACGACTACCTCGCTATTTTACCACACCACCCATCCTTTTCCCGCATATCTTTGGAGTCCGAGACTAAACCTGATTGCACCTACACATTGCCAAATCTGCGATAGCCAGCACATTTACTTTCACAATGGCAAATTCGCTTCTAGATCCTGTCCCCGGAGTCGAGCCCACAAAGGGTGGCTACTATCTGTGGCGCTATCTCCCAAGCCAAGCTGCTGCTGCTCTGTTCCTTGTCCTCTTCACAGCTTCATTCCTCTACATATCATGGAAGACTTATAAGACTCGAACCTATTTTTGTATTGTATTTGCAGTAGGCTGCTTTTGTACGTCTGCCCCAGTCTCATCCATACCAATGCATTATACGCACTTCCAAATACGCTAACATGCCTGTTTATAACAGTTGAGGTCCTCGGATACGGAACCCGCATTAGCGCTCACAGCAACACCGGAAGTATCATGAAATACTCTATCCAGAATGTCTTTATTCTTGTCGCCCCGACCATCTTTGCCGCCGCCATCTACATGACATTGGGCCGGATAATCACGAGTATCCGAGCAGAGAAATACTCCATAATCCGGCCGAGTAGGCTCGCCAAGACCTTTGTGATCGGTGATGTCCTTACCTTCTTTATCCAAGGAGGCGGCGCAGGAATGATGGCCGCACAGACACAAAACCTTGTTAAGCTCGGCGAGAAAATCATCATTTTTGGTCTTGTGGCCCAGGTTATCCTGTTCTCGCTCTTCGGCATTGTTGCGGCAGTTTTCCACCGCAGGCTTAAGCGCTATCCTACCGCCGAGTCTCTAGACGGGTCAGTTCCATGGAAAGGGACGCTTTTCATGCTCTACGCCGTCAGTGTTCTCGTCATGATCCGATCCATCTTTCGAGTCATCGAGTATGTCCAGGGCCACACGGGATACTCTCTCTCACACGAATGGACACTATATGTCTTTGACACGGTTCCAATGTTCGCCGTAACGGTTCTCTTTGCGTGGAGATTTCCCAGTGGCCTTAAGCAAAAGGGTGGTATTCCAATGAAGTAGAGGGGAACGAGGTTAACTTGGCCGTGAAGTAGTGCAAGTCGGAAGTAGCTTTTTTCCCTTGGGTTTTAGCCAGTTGTTGCTGTACTTTATATTAATTCAAAGGCTTTCTTTAAAATGTTTATATTTTACTTTCCCCTCGTATCACTGCGTTCGGCCAACTTAACCATTGCTCCCAATGAGAGCCTAGATGGCTCGTAATAGACTGGATTATATACTGGCCGCCATCTGCAAATATCCAAAAGTCTCGACTGCAATGGAGCATCGTTGCGTAAAAGGCGAAGATCACCAATGCTTCTGGCTGGCGCTGCTTGAGGAATCCAACGTAACTCTTGTTAACAGAAATGCAAAAGCTCATAGGCCCTTCGACTGCCTTTATGCCCTGCTCTGTCAAGGCATGGTGGAAGTTAAGGCACTTCCTAACGCATTTTATTGCATCGCGGTATGCGTCAATGGAAGCATCATTCATGTGCGATTCATTGATCATGGTATATAGAACGTCGGTTTCATGCGCATGGTCAGCTGCATTATTGAATGTATCTTCAACTTTCTGAATTATAGTTTTCAGCTCTGAGTTTTTGATTATAGCCCACGATTTGCCTGTTATGATGGAAACACCGCGATGAAGAGACATGTAGCTCATGTATTGCTCAAAGAATGCGCCAAAATTGTCAGAACGATTTCTCAGTGTGTCATGGAGAACATGGAGCCCCAGCAAGGAGGAGAAGAGGAACATTGGAACGCAGGTGGTCTCCGAGACGTCATGCTTGGCCTCATTAAATGAGGATAGAGCGCGCGTCTGCAGATCCGTTGCATGCTGTTGATAGTCTGTTCTTTCAGGGTGAAGATGGCCCAGGTGGAGAGCAGAAACAGCCAGCAGCTCATTCATCAGGTACTGCGCCTGAAGAGCATACTCCATGATGGCAGAGGTGGTATGTAGCGGAGAATCATGAGGCATTGCCGTGCCATTCAGAACGGTTTTGGCGTGGTTGAAAAGAGAAAAGTGCTCCAGAGTAAATAAGTTGGGCGAGTCAAGAGCGCTCGGCTGTGTCGCCCTGTACACTGGTGGACTGTGTTCGTGGGACGGTGACACTGTCGAGATGGCAGCTGGCGATGGATGTAGAGTGCAGAAGATCGGGGCCGGACTGCTGACTTCAGGAGAGTCTGGCAGCGGAGGCTTTGGTGATGACACAGCAGACGGCAGGTACTCACAGGTACGGCCAGCAACAGAGCAGTTTATACATGCGGGTCGTGTCTCATCGCACTTCATGTGGCGGCTTTTGCAGACGCGACAGCCATTACGGGACTTGCGATGTGAGCGCCGGGGCTTGAGGTTCTTGTGCCCGGTGATATTGCTGGTGTTGCTGGGTGCCATAAAGCCGAAGTTTGATATGGATAAAATGTGATGTCGCTAGCTTTGTGTGGAAGCAGATACTCGTATTCTGGGATTTAATACTCGTATTGTGAGTTACTTGAGCCTTAAATATCAGGCATCGCTCATGCTGTGTTTTTTGTTGTCTGCCTAGTTGCTTAGCGCATCCCGTGAGTTTTTAGGCTATGAGAGACACTGTTAGTGTAAGTGTTAGTGTTAGTGTTAGTGAGTGTCAGGGCTGATTAGAGTCAATAGGGTGCTAAGGCCCGCCTATTGTCAGTGACAAAACACATGGTTTTTCACGTTAGGGCTTATAAACTAGCCTCAGCCTCAAACCTGCGATAGTTAGCAAGTATCGACACAACGCTAATGGTGTGAGTGAGTACAAACTGCCCTATAACCTTACTTCATAAATTACAATGAACCTCTACTGTGTGCCTCTATTTTTTTATAGCCAGGACCTGCTGAGCCAGATCTTGCCATAGCACCTTGCCAATCCAAGGCCTAGATATTGTAGTGGCTGTCTATATTTCTGGTTGTTTTAAAGACTAATGGATACTAAGACCATCGTCACTGCCACACTCGCTGCGCTCTGCCGGAGTTGCATGCGTTGTAATCCAGGCAAGGCTAATACAGCGCTACCTGGAGAATCTCAGATAACGTGATATACGCAAGGCACCTTTTGTGGGAGAACATGATCTTTGAAAACATGAAATTTCAACAACAATCATATTGGGGCTTATAACAGCATCAACTAGATCGGATGAGCATAGATGCCCGTTGCTGCTGCTGCTGTTGTTGCTACTGTTATTACTACTATGGTTGTTATCACCATCATTTGCAGGGCCCGTGGGTCATTAAGCGTCAAGGTTGAAAGCTCCCTGGGAATGAAGGGAAAGAGAAAACTGGCTGACAGTTGTGGGATAGGGATAGGGCGTTGGGGCTTAGGAGCTCTTGATTGTCACGTTCTTGCACTGTGTAATATGGGAGACCAGGGTCTGGGTCTGGAGGCTGTGAGCCGTTGTAAGCTGTTGTAAGCTATCGTGCATATTCCAAATCCGTATGCTATCAATGGAGTATGTACCTTGCTCTTGCACGTATAAGCCCCCCACACCTGGATCTTGTTCTTGCTCAGTTCCGTCACCTCTTTCTACCCAACACTACCAGCCGGAGTACCACTACAGCCGCACCAATACTTCCACTAGAAGGACGGCGCAGAAACAAACAGCCAAGCGTCGAGGTGGCCAACGGGCTTCAAGCCTCCCTTGCACTCTTGTCTTTCAACACCACCACAAAACTCACTCAAACCCCACAGCACACACAATGCAGGCAGGAAAAACTGGACGATCGTATCCTCAAGACCCTATCAGGTTTCGAGGCTTTCGCAATCACCATCGCGGAATGAGAAACCCGCCTGCTACGTCACCTGAAAATCCCTCTCAGCACAACCCCAGTATGTACCCTGGGGCCCTATATATATCCACTCGTATTAACCACGACTAGGACTTGGTCTTTCTTGTTCCAGAAGAGCAATAGACAAAGCGAACGAGATCGCGGCTGGTAATGGCTTAACAATTGAAAAAGAAACCCAATTACGCCCACAATATCTCATATAATGTGCGAGCCCCTGCTTCCGCTATGTTTATGGAGTGCCAAAGAAAAGGTTTATCCTCAGCTCTCTCTCATGGACCATCATTGACAGAGATGAGCTCGAGGTTGCCCAGCCGGATGGGTACTATCCGCCACTTCCATGCACCATCCACACACTGCCTGAACATCTTTGCTGTGCTGCTCTCCTACACATCCTCATGAAACAAATATCGACAGTAAAGCTCTCACACTATCCATGGTATCTCTATCAAGTGTCATCGGTGATAACAGAGTTGTAGAAGATCCGAGTGATTCACAAAGTATCCCTAACAATAAAATAGGCAAGGTGGACTGGTCCTGGGAAAAGGAGATAACGGAGAGATGGATAATCAGACAGGCCATCCTGGAGAAGATAAGAACTTGGCCTTTTACGGAGAAATACAAATGGACTAGGGAGGCTCTAATGAGCCTGGTCATCGGAGAGGTGGCCTATACTGAGATGCTCGAGGTGTCGCCTCCATCTCCTTAGCTCAATGATTGCAAGCGGGCTTCATCTTCTTCCACTCGTCCCTATTTTTGCTTTTGTCTCTTCTTAGCGGACGTGTCTCCTAATATACGTTCTGTTCTCTTGAAAAAAAAGAGAAATTAATGCTCTCTGTTTTCACTTTCACATGGTTCTGTTGGATTACCCCGAGCATTCTCACCCCCGTCTCTTGCTGACCAAGTGTCCTATGTGTTTTCTTCCATCATCCTCGCCTCATATGAGCAACGTCTCTTGTTCTGTCCTGATCCCCATCCCTTCCTTCCTTTCCCTTAGACCCTCAGTATTACCGGAAACAATTTGTACCTCACGAGAACAGCCATGTCAAGATACCAGGATACCTAAGGTCTCGAAAACTATAGCAAGCTTGTGGGGCTTCTATTCTGATATCACAGCTGCGTGGCATGGCAAATTTACCACCTTAGTCACCTGGTCCAAAAATAGCGAGTGTCAGCAGCACATCATATACATATTCATATAGCAGCTATCACGGTACACATGTTGCTCGGGGCGAGCAACCAGCCTAGGCAAATGATCACGGCTAATAAAAGCCGGTAAATCGTCACACGCGATGAGGTATCCACAGGCCATCTTTCCCAAGCTGTCTTTCAAGATACAGGAACTATAGCTTTCGCTACGTTTGTAGCCAACAAAAGAAAGCTTCGTTCCGTTCTGGCTCGTGTGATGGCAGTTCCTGGCCTTTCAGGCACCATAAGCACAACGTACAAGTCAAAGTGTCCATAGCTCAGCCTTTCCTCGTCAGGCCGTCCATTTTGTTTCCCAGTCTTGCTTTTCTACTTATATATCTCTTCATCTAGCATCTATAAACTCTGTAGCCGCATATTCTCATCACTTCTTTCAGACCCTAGCTCTAACCCTAGTTCTAACCCTGGCATCTCTGATGACGTGCAGTTTTCTGGAGATAAAAGGCGACTGCAAGGTCTCACTATTAGAGTAGACATCTATCTAATGCTTTCCTACTGAAATAACTCCCTCTTCCCCCAAAATGGCCCATCAACGATATCCATCTATTGATCCTACCCGCGAACCGCATTCGCTTTCTCTCAAGGTTCTGCGGTAAGCCAAGCTCGGCATCATCGACCCCCCCCCCCAAGCTTACCTCCCACCTAACCCACCCTCCTGCTCGCAGACTCTCACGCCCCTCCCTCTCGCGACAAACACCACTCACCAAGCCAACCTTGGCAGCCCATCATGACGACCTCCCGTCAATAATGCCTGCCTCTTTGGCCAGCCCGTCTGACGTCGCGTCCACCTCAGCCTCGCTCTTTTCCCCCCTCGCCTGCCTCCCACAGTCCTTTGGCGCCGCGTACATTGGTGAGACCTTCAGCTGTACGCTATGTATTAATCACGATGCTCTCGACCCGCTGTTACCGCCGCCACCACCAACAGCTGCAGTCTCTACTGCCGGTTTATCACCAGACGGCTCTGGTCGCGAGCCGCGCAAGAAGACCATCAGCAATGTTCGCATTGAGGCCGAAATGAAAACTCCCGGCACGTCCGCAACAGTACATAAGCTCAAACTCCTTCCCCCCTCCGATCCCCCGATCAACCCTGAACACCCTGATTCTGCGGCAACAACAACAACTACTACTACTACTACTGCTGCTGCAACTACCACTACACCACAGCCAGCACAGGGCGTCGATCTCGCTCCCGGCCAAACGCTACAGAAAATCGTTAGCTTCGACCTGCGCGAAGAAGGCAACCATGTACTCGCTGTCAGTGTCAGCTACTACGAAGCCACCGAGACAAGTGGGCGTGCCCGCACATTTCGCAAGCTGTACCAGTTCATGTGCAAGTCGGCGCTGGTAGTGCGCACCAAGGCAGGCCCACTCGCGCTAGGCAAGGCTCCCGGCCGCTCACGCAGATGGGTCCTAGAAGCACAGCTGGAGAATTCCGGCGAGACGCCAATTCTACTGCACAGCGTAGGACTAGATGTCGAGGGCAGGCTTTTGTATGACGATTGCAATTGGGAGGTTGATAGCAAAGATGTAGAGGCAGATGAGAAGAACGACGCCCGGGAAGAGGCAAGAGCGGGTGTGGCTCTAGCAGGGCGTAGGCCGGTATTGAGGCCAAAGGAGGTGGAGCAGATTTGCTTTGTGGTACGAGAGGAGGAGCCGGGGTCAGCAGTTGTGAGTAAAGACGGGAGGGTGGTATTAGGAGGGCTGACGATTGGGTGGAGGGGTGAAATGGGGAGCAGAGGATCACTGACCACCGGCAAGTTGAGTGCAAGGTCACGGTAAGATGGACAAAGACTAATAGTAAAACGTAAAATATTCACATCATGTACCATCAGATCATGTTTCTATTGTGCAATGTAACGAGGATCTTCTGTCTCTCCCATATCATGATACCGCAAATGCGCTGTCATGGCAAACGACAAAAACTGCCGCCCACAAAGTGGGCAAAGGGTTTTCGGACTGTCTTCGTCACTATCACTACCCGTCGCATTCTCCCACAGATGCAGCTTCTCTTGGCTGACTGCAAGCTCACAGCCACTGTTTTCTCCACAACTAGCCCCGTTATCATCTCCACCTATTTCGGTAAGCTTGAACGGCCGCAGCACCTCGTCCTGCTGCTGGAACATGTGCGCAATATCCCGACTGGAGCCTGGCACCCCACGACCCTCGCCTGCAACTTCAACCATATTCGTCACGCATATGTTCAGGAGGATCAGCTGCCATTCGGTTTCAGCAACGCCAAATTTACGCAGCAAGCCTTTCAGGGCTTCTTCAACCAGCCGTGAGGCAAGCATCTGCGGAGATTTGTCTAGGCTGAAAAGAAAATTAGGCACCGGCTGCGAGCGTGATACGCGATGGCTGTACGCCTCGCCAATAGATTCACCCGGGGTCATGTTTTTGAGAGACAGCCGGAGAGTCTTAGGCCTCGCCACCCAACGAGGGTGTCGATCTAGATTTGTGGCGCTGCTACTGTTGACGTCATCACCGTCAGTCTGCAGCAAATCCGCTCGCATGCGCCTAATCAGAGAAGTAGACAGTTTGTGCAACTGCTCGTAGATGCGCTCCATGCCACAAATCTGGCGATATGAATCTTCGACGCTGATTTGAGTCGGCAGGCCACCAGCGTCTTTTACGGGCGTGTTGTCCACTCCGTGCAAAAGACCCCAGACACGCTCCCCAATGCCACGCTCAGCACCAGGCCCAGCGAGGGTTTTCTCTAGCAACGACGGCGAGATTCCAGGAAACCCACGGACGTCCGAGACAGTAAGGCTTTTTTCATAGCTGGAGCTGAGAGCAAGACTGCCAGGATTTTTAGTACGGGGGCACACAAGAGTGTCCAGGGCATTTGCGAGCCGCGATCCAATGGCGGGGATCTGGCGCACTGTATGGCTATCCATAAACTCTACAGCTGCCTCTTCGGACCACACAGCTACGGTGGTTTGATTTCTTGGCTTGTGCTTAGCTCCAGCAACTTTGCTCAGCAGCTTGTTTGTAGCAATGCCACAGGCAGACGTAAACCCACACTCACATTCCAGTTTTTGGCGGAGATGGGCGGCCAAATGAGAGCCTAGAAGTAGTCGCAGTGGAACAAGATTGTGTGGAGGGGCAGACGAGGGGTTTGGGGAGAAGTCGGGCGAAGATAAAGCGTGGCTGAGGACCTCCTCGATGGGCAAGCCGACGACAAAGCCAGAAAATGACGTCAGGTCACATGCAAAGCCATGCTTGGGGTTCTGACGAGAAAGATGGAAAAACGAGTTTGCCAGATTGTCACGATTGAGGCAGGAGATGTTATAGTCGACAATGTCCGTAACGTCTGGTCAGGTGACGATTTAGGGGGCGATGTCAGCGATCAGCGGGGGAAGGGGCAGAGTCGGAGCCCTCAGTGGCACCCGATTCGTATTCAACTTGCCAAGTATTTTGCTTGTGGGTAGGCAAAGACTTACCCAAAAAAACCTCATCAAGCCCAAGCCTCTCAACCTTTGAATTCCATGAGACACTAGCCAACACAGCATACAAGGCTTTGCTTTCTTTGCGGAAGAGGGACAAATCCTCGCCGTCAACCACGACCAAATCGGGGCAGACCTTCCGAGCATCATGCAACAAAGACAATTTCTTGACACCACGCGCGCGGGCTATATAATTGCACGTGGCAATGATCGATTTTTGGCGGACAGCCAGAGGCTTTGATTTTAACGACGGGTCGTGCTTTTCAAAAACAGAGGCGTAGAAGCAGTCGTAATCCTGTATTATATGAAGGGAAGAGGAGATATAGTTAGCTCTTAAGGTTACTGCTGGCGGGGAGAAGGGAAGGGATGAAGGCAAGATAGGAATCCGGCGGCTTATACGGAGAGGTGAATATTAAACTGACGAGCGAAAAAGCAACAATATGCCGGGGGGGGGGGCTCACGAAATGCAGGATTAGTCGGTCGTCTCTTCGCCGCGGGGTTCTAGACCTTGCTTCAAAGCCACGCTGGCCAGCTCCAGGCCTAGGCTCGGCAACAGCCATGGCAGTCGCAGTTTTGGTAGTGGTGATGGCTAGCGTGGCCGAAGATGTTGTAAGAGCAAGACTCGGGTTTGTAGACGATCTTTGCATGCCATGGTGGTAGGCGGGATGGCAAGGACAGATGCTATTACTGTAGACAGCTGTGGAGATGTGGGCACTAGTGCTGGTGCTAGTGCTACTGATGCTGTGTTTATTATTACCATCACGAGTTTGGCGATGGTGTAGGTGCGTATTCGTAATAGGCCTGTGCTTGTGCTTGTGCTCGTGCTCTTGAGCGAGGTTCTGGTGGGCCATGTGAGAGTAGGGGAGGGGTTTATTATGCAGTCGCTTCGCTTGGCTGGTTAGCAGGTTAGCTAGCCAGCTAGGTCATATTAAGAAACGAAGAAAGAAACAAAGCCTGTGCAGCAAGCTGGCAGGATAAAGCCGGGCCAACCCTCCATCCAGTCCAACGCAGGCAGGCTAAAGAAATCGGGTTAATAAAAAAAAAAAAAAAAAAAAAAAAAAAAAA
>JAXASZ010000334.1:0-38806 GCA_038407095.1 Ceratocystis destructans
TGACTGGTGACATTTTGGAGTTCAGATCGTCGGAAGGCATCCCACCACCAGATTTCACTGTACTCAGGGTCCAGTATTTAATGCAGATCATGGGAGTGCTATGCGGAGCTGCTGAGCCAGATGAGGATGATCAGCAAGACGACGACAGTGACGTTGATGCTCTGCAGCCAGAGTATGAATCCTTGACAATTGAAGAGGATGTATAGAAATTATCCTCCACAAAGGGTCGAGCTCTGGCTAAGCAGGCACAGGTAATGCCTACAATATCTGTAGCTCAAGTATCTCAGAACGAAGACGATGCAAAAAGGGGAAAGAAGAAGCTGTCGAAGGCACTACGGTTTTTTTCGCTTAGGGGTAAGCCATCGCTTGCACAACGCGAATGAGGTGCATTTGTGTCAGTCTTTTTTCTCTTGCTCACATCATTCCTCCATGCCTCTTTATAAGATCAAGGCAATGTTGTTAATCTTTCAATACAACTTCGCTTGTGTCATATGTGTTCATTTCCAAACGTTACCTGACACCGAAACGTACAAAATGGCTGCGTGGAGATGAAGCAATGGAAGTCTTGACCCTTTATAGATAGAAAACTGCCTTAACTGGATGGTTGGGAAGGTCATACTTCTGGCAACACTGTTTGCAAAGATATGTCCAACGTGTTTCCACCTCCATATCATCGTTCTATCTGCAAATCTTGTTGTGTTCAAATTATATATAAGCTCCGGTTACCAACCATTCTGTAGCTCCTTATTCGAGTATTACTTGAAATTGTCTTAAGCCCAAGTCACTGCATATTCCCCGTTTTGTTCACGGCTTCAGCATGTTAGATTTCAACGCTTCATCGCTCACACCATGCTCGATTAGCTACCCAACCGTTTGTCAAACAATTAGAAACTTCAATTCATTTTATACCCGGAAAAAGAACCCATTTTCAGTCACTCTTTAATTCGTTGTCTTTGTACCTCAATTTATATGAGTAATCTTGGCCGTCGTACTTTGTTTTTAACCTACCAAGCATAAGTGCTCTGAAAAAGAGTGTTGCGCATGATAGTGCATGACATCATCTTTACAGCTTGGTCGTCAACGCTCTATTGGTTCAACGTTACATACAGGTTTCGTATCTATTATGTGGCGTTCTTTCCATGAAGAGTGGCGTCCAACCCGCAAAGCCTGTACCCACTCATCTGTGGCTAAAGTCCCATCACTGTCCGTTTCAGCACAAAAGGAGTTAAGGCTGGTGAAGTGCGCCATGTACGGATTTCAATAATCAGTGATTTCAGAATAATACCAATTGTAGCGTGACAACAGGTTTCCATAATTCGAAGTCTTTGGAAAAGGTTTGTGGATCATGCGAACCGGAGTATTTTTCCATCAAATCCATAAGCGGAACATAACCATCCGGCACAACCCTAACACATGTTGCGTAATAGGGTCTATCCAGTTGAGAATAAAGCGTAATTCCATCCGGCCGTTCACTCAATGGTGAGGTTGTAGATCGGAATAATAGGTACGATAATGGCTTCGAAGTGGTTCTTTTTGTAATACATAGTTAAATCATATTAAGATACTACAGGAAAGCAATGTCGAGGACAAATAATTCCGAGTATACGTGTGTGAACAATCCAAAGTTGGCTTGTAGCAACTATCAAACTATTGGTCGAAAAAATCATAGATGCGTAACTAATGAGTATTGCATTGAATAATCAGAACGACTTTTTGGACCTCATAATGGTATATTCCTTGGCGTGTAGTGGATTATGCATGGTTGTCCTTGTTTAGAGGTTTGGTTAAACCTTCGGCCGTCATGTCTTGTGTACTAGAGTACACTAGATTGATGTATCTGGGTTGAATTGCTTCATGAATAAAGCGGTAGACAGCGTGAATATGCAGTTATCGTTTCGTGCAACAGAACGATTCAAACGGACTGTACCATTACCGCCATCAAGATATAAAAATAGCAGCTATCATTAGGTTGTGCTATCTCGTCTAAGGAGCTCGGCTGAAAGGTTGCGAAGAAATCGAGCACCTTCAGCAGCGAAGCTAGGGGCAATGAGTCCGGCGTCAGTGGTGGATATATTTCCCCTCAAAGTGGTGACCAAAAGTAGAATCGATGTACGCCTCGAGTGCTTGATGCGCACTTTCGAAATAGCTCATTCTTACAAGATTTGTTCAACGAAGATATCTCGCGATTCTCTTTGCTGCTTACATATCAGATTGTAAAGATTGGTTACTATAGCGGAATAGATATCTTGTCAGAATATGATAGCAAATCAACTACGGCATAATATCCATTGTGAAAAGCTAATAATGAGCTGATAGGGCTGCGTATCGGACTCAGTGAAAGAAGCGCCAAAAAAAGTTAAATATGAGAGTACAAGCCCGGTACCTAGTGTAAGCGGGGTATATTTGATGTCCATACATATTATATTCCAATGAGAAAGCCAACGCCGTTTATCATTGAGACTAGAAATGTGACTCTTTTCTTGAACGAGGAACTTGATTCGGGATCTAGACCTTACCGTTCCGCTTTTGGTCCTCATCATGATGATGTAAATCAATAATAAATATACACAGAATTAGTCGTCTTCGCTAAACCACTGTTCGATATCACCATATTCTACATCATCCGGCTCATCTGGCTCAGCAGCTCCGCATAGCACTCCCATGATCTGCATTAAATACTGGACCCTGAGTACAGTGAAATCTGGTGGTGGGATGCCTTCCGACGATCTGAACTCCAAAATGTCACCCGTCAAAATTGGTAAATCATTGCCAGCGTGATAGAATTGGCGAAGGGGTGGAGGACTAGCAGGGAGGTTCATCGTGATCTGCCGGAGCAATTCATGCATCCACCAAAATCGAACAGTCACCAACGACGAGGAAGCTGACACCGGCTCCAGGGCAAACAACCCAGCTCCCCAAAACGCATGCAGTGTTGCCGTCAGGCAGATCATGTTTTCCACGATATCAGTGTGTGTGCTGGGAAAAAGCGCCTGGATCCGAGGATGCAAGTCAGGGCAAAAGCCTCTAACAAACTCCTTGAACGAAGCGAGCTTTTCTCCATTTATCGATGACGGAACAATGTGGCACACTTCAATCGGTTCCATCATCCTAGAAACAGCACATACATTGCCATCACGCACACGAACCTGGGAGGTGTTGTCAGTAATTGTAGACCACAATTCTAGCTGCTTGAACAAGTACTCATGCAAGGTCGGCATTCTTACCTGGTTGACTGCACTGTGGTAACCAGCTCTCGTTCGTGGAGAGACGGGAGCAGTATTAGAGGAAGACCGGGCGGAAGCGGGTGGGGGCTTGCAAAACCCTGCAACGCCAACGTTAGTATGGTTACGATAGTTTACATAAAACTCTTTAATGTTAAGAACTCACATAGTCGGCACATTCCGAAAAGACCATCGAGCCTTTCAGCAATTTCTTCTCTTGAAAGCCTACGGATTAGGTTCCAATCGGCCGTCAAAACAAAAGGTATGCCTGTGCTCTGCCGTATTTGCATGGAACTCCAACATTGCCATATTCTTTGCCGCTCCGAAATGTGATCGATAAATGCCGGACAGCTTCGTTCAAGCCTATTTACATAGGCCCGCAGCGTTGTATCAAGGCGAAAGACAACCATTAATCCGACATTGGAGCGAAGGAGACTCAAAACCATCATAATAATGCTGATGATCAGGTCCTGTTGCCAGTTGGGGAGGTTTTCGATCTCCTGAACGGCAAAGGAAAGAGACGGGGTATCCTGCATATTGTATACTGGATTTCGTGTCGACTTTGTAATTGTTAAAAATTGTGTTGTGAACTTGGGCACTGACTGTTAAATTGAAAGTCCATCCTACGATGATGTTAATGCACTATGACCAAGACGAGTAGAGAAACGTCAAAACTGAGAAAGGTCGGACGGATGGGATTTGACCATACTAGAAGATGTATATATGAGAAAACACCGAACTCCTTCTTGTTTACAGTTGATATACTCGACTTTTGTGCGTCTCCATTTGTCATTAGGGCCACACAAAAGTACCTCTAATATCACGTGTTCATTCGGAGCTTCAGGCTTCGGGAAGTTGCCATATCGGGACCCCACTCAGTCGTTTCCGTAGATCACAACGTGAAGTTTAGTCAGTCTATCATTACGCATCACTTTATTGCAATTCTTCATCATCGTCAAGGGTTTGCCTTTATAATCCCATGACTTTCTTTACTATTCGAGTCAGCTTCCACTACGAAATCCGCCGTCGTTGATCATATTGGACTAACAAAAAATCAGGAATCGCAGGATACGGTCAATACCATTCCTCCCCCCGTTAATACCACAACACCATATGCCCCTAGATTAATGTGCCAGCATCACCTCAATGAACAGTTGCCCCCTTCATCATGCTCATTGGCTCTATTCCATCGCACATGGTCGGCCCAAATCTCATTCCTGAGTAGCCCATCAAAATGTGCCATAGCTAGCTTACGCTTGATCAACACTCAAATATACGAATTTTGTTTCAACATAACTAGCACTCACTACAATACCCCCTTGATCATTACGAGCACCAATGAATATCCCCTGGATCTTAGCATGCAAGTCAGGACAAAAGCCTTCCGCAAACTCCTTGAACCAAGCAAGCCTTTAGCCATATATCGATGACAGCACAATGTGTCACACTTTGATCGGTTCCATCATCTCAGACAAAAGTCCAGTATTGTCATCATGCACATGTACATATCAGGAACAAAGGCAAAAACGAGATAATGAAGTCCGCAAACGATCATTTCACCAAGACAACGTTCAATGCTGTTACGTCAATCACGGTCGGCCAAAATTCTATCTCGTGCGATGATAGAATTACCGAATACCAGAACAGCTTTATATCTGATCTAGTGCACGCATAGAATGCTCAATAGCGACCACATCATCGTTAGCGTCTTATTCCTGTCATCAATACCATGTCAAAAAACCCCGCCTCTCTTGTCATATGTTAAACAACTCCCCACCCGGATCTATATTCTGGTTGATACAAGCTAGATCTACTTCACGTCGTCCATCTTTTTGATTTTGCCATTTCGCGTGATCTAGAGGCTCCGGGACTCCATTAAATCTCTCCTCCCACACCAAATGTACTTACTATTAAATCGAGAACAACGTTTGCATCCAGAATATTTGTAAATACACCAGCCCATATTTTCTATATTGTAAAGTCCCTACTAAATGCCAGTCATCACAATGGAAAACATTCAGCACTCTTCCTACGACGTCCACTAGATCAAGCCGGGCGTGATCGTTAGCATTATTATTCTCATTTAAACCACCTACTCAAGTTTCGAAGGATAGATTGGAGTCCATGTTCCGCACTTCGAGGTGGCATGAAGGCTTTCTACGAGACACCACGGTCAGAGTTGCCAAGCTTCATAAGCGACTTATCAAAAGCAAAAGCTTGCGATGGAACTGGAATTTGGTGAAAGTATGTCAGAATTTTCGATTATCTATGTAGATGACAAACGACTGGGATAGCATAGATCTAGTTCACTATTGAACATACTTTTAGCTGGAGCCTTGTTGACACTTTCAATGGTTATAGGTCGTGTGAGTGCTAGGCGTTCAAGGCCTTTATATGAGACTTCATAACGACACTGACACCTCAAATCACAGGGTTTTGGAAAGCCCCGGTAGCCTTTGCATAATTTGAAATCAGTCCTACTGCCTTCCCCTACACTACACACGGGGACCTGGCTACTAGATGACTGCAGCCAAGGTAAGGACAACCAGCATCACGCATGACCTACAGCAAATATTGTTGATACGCGTAATGACTTACACATTATCAGTAGGCTCACAAACGTAATTTGGAGTCTTGAGTCGTATATAGACTTCTTGGTCTGATCGAAGTATGCCACATTGTAATGTCGATATATAGCCAAAAGTCTACTATTTCGAAGGTGCTTGATAGAGGCTTTTACCCCCAGTTGATTCCTCGGATTCAGGTGCTATTCCGCTCCATATACACTGTTATCGTGGAAGCCCTATCTACCTGACGCCATCGCTTCATGCCTCTTGGGAAGGGGAGTGACGTGCTTTGAAACTAATGTCAATTTCTAATAGTTTCCTTATTCTCTAAAATTGGCCTGGTACTACTTTTGCAACCCCATGATCAAAGTGACCAAAGCTACCTAAAAGCCGAAGAAGACTAAACTCGAGAACCAAGGCGGTAATGATATATATACTATGTGTAGCTCAGTCCCCTTCCTCGCCTCAGTACCTTTAGGATCTGGTGCCACCCCCTCTTCCGGGCTGCTGGAGGACGACCCCTATGACAGTCCATCAGCACTTTTCTTTCTTTTCTTTTCTTTCCTCTTTTACTCCGTCATGAATTTTGACAGTGAGATGTGGAGCCTTAAGGCCGAGCTTTTCCAATCTTAAGGATGGATATTCACGTTGTCGATTCACCCCTTTTTTCGCCGCACTTTTCGCGATCGTCAACCCCTCATCGCCCATCACCACTCCAACTCAGCGAGCTCTTCTTCACGTTCAGGATTGAGTTTTGAGAGTTCATACAGTCCCCATCTTTTTTGTTTATTTTTGACATCCTTGCGCTCCTATATCCTGATAATGACTGGCGACTGTGGCGGGCCACCAGAAAGACGGCTGCTTTGTAGCTCATCCACACTCGCAAGGCAGCAGCCACCAGAAAAGTGGAAGGATATGCCATGAGCCCTCAGATGCTCACACAGCCAGGGCTTTTCTTGTTGTTAGAGGGGCTTCCCTAGTCTGCGCTGGAATGTTTGTGGAAAAGTGGCGAGTTAGCCCAGTTCAAGACTTGGAGTATATATGGGGATTTGCCTGTTTTTGTTAATCCTTTCTTGTTTTTGACGACTACAGGAGGTAGGCAAGTGACAGATTTCGTTGGGAACATACATGCTTCCCTCGCTCAAAATTTATGGCCAGCGTTGCAGACGGTTACCTTTGACCGACAAGCAATACAGTGTCATTTGATCTTGGTGGTTACAGTAAACATACAACATATTCAAAATCAAATCAAATCATATTGGCAGACTCCAGCTCTTCCGAAGGCCCCATGAACCCGACATTCTAGAACGCTCTGACGACTATACACAAGATTCTTGAAGGATCCGAGGCAGCCAGGTTAACCATGCTGGCTGGTCCTAAAAAGGAGGTCAAATTCCTTGGTCATCAAGTGGCCACTATATATTGACTCCATTATCAGCAGATACGTCACATAGATCGCCAACACCTCATCAACCACACACGCTTCTTGTTAGGAGGGAGACTCCATTGACAGTTGCATAGACTGACAGTCGATGACTAACGCAATGACCGGAAACAGACCAACAGTAGCATCCAAGAAAGTTGCTGTGATCATACGCATTCCTGGATCTAACATGAAAGTTACACTGCATGAAGTTCTACCAATACTTAAGTTAAAAAAGATTGTACAGAGTAGGAGGGATTATTTCTGGCAGACAGATGATCAGAAAACAACGAATTGCAGTCATTGTCAGCCACAAACCAGGTTAGTTTTCAGCAACGCATGATTTTGAATATGTAATTTCTCACCCAGGGTCCAGCCAAGAAAGATGAGGTCATTGCGGACCATGAAACGAGCAATTCACACCGTGAGACTCCAGCCACATAAACACACATAGTGAACCAGCGTACAACAGCCACACAGTAGATGTGGCCAGATCAACATTGCATGCCTGGTCAAGACAACAGGAAACTCACGAGGCTCCCTGATAAACAAGCCAAAACTCTCAAACTACAAACCCTTATGAGGACAATACAAAAGGCAAGGAGTTTGGCGAGAACCTCGTTTGTATAAAATAATTTGAGAATAAGTTGCACTTGGGATACGAAACCCAATTCAAAAATCTTTTATTCGTACTAGGGTTACACAACACGGGTTTATTATTTTCTCTCTATCAATGTCACGCACAGGCTTTAACATAGCAGTATGTTTGTGTGTAACGTTAAACGAATGAACGTGCAAGGGATAAGGAGAATGTAACATCACGGCAGGATTCGGCGTTTACCATCTTACCCTCCCGCTAGTCGGACAATAAAGAGTGGTATGAACTGCCTGACTACAATTCATAGCCGTATACTTACTTCACTCTCTATTAGATGTCAAGTGTGGCTGAAAGTGCTGTGGTCCTTGCATCGCCCATCTTCTCAGCCTGAACTTGGCAAACCTTTGGCCTGCTACTGGCAGCGGCACAACGTGGCACACCTCGATCCGCTCGCAGGGATTAGGAAAGGCACAAGCCTACCTATCCCATAGGCGAGTCTGACGAGAAGATGCAAGTAATTGTACACAAAAAACATGGTTAAGACAAACAGAGTTGGTGACATGCTGCTTTTTGTTTCTAGGTCCATGGTACTCTGGTAGCCATGTCTCGTCGCGCGGGGGGCGGTGGGAGTACGGTTGAACGCAAAGTGGGCATAAGCAGCTGGGTGGTGCAGCACCCTACAGTTCGAGACGTCAGTATTGTTCTGACTTCTCATATAGAGTCTTTGAATGCTAGGAAGTCACATATTCTCCGGATGTCTAGAGTGTCATCAAACCTTTGGATATGTGATTTGATTGAAAGCTAATGGGTGGTATTTAGTGCTAGTTTCTGCCAGTTGGATAGTACGGACTGCAGCGACTGTCGTGATTCTTCGTTGGCGGTCAAGTGATATGATGAAAGGCCAGACGTAAACGAATCTTGATACGGTCTGAAGCATGTGAAATGGCACGATCAATGCATCTCTAGATTAGATATAACACACGTTACTTGTATGTAAATGAATGCAGACAGAAACAGGCGGTAGCTCGAGATCTGTGTCTTGAAACTTACCACCATTGGTTATACGGGAGCCCCACAACATTACCCAATTGTTTGACCAATATACTCCCAGGTACTCTCTACTCCGAAACCCCCGTCAGAAATTCTTGTTGACCTTCTTTTACACTCCATGATCTCTCTATATTGTTCCTTATTGCAATTTGAAATCTTTTCTTCCATTTCCCTCCTTGGTGTACGCCTATCAGTAAGTGACACATATTCCCATGGGAATATCGCTGACTATCTTACTTGTCACCAAGCCATCCACGCCACTGCGCGTAGCATCGATGTGAGTTGATCCGATATGATATTATGCTAGTGATTCTCATGGAGCAGCTTTTGTCTTCGTAAAACGTTATGAATCAACTACCCGCAAGATACTGTGCTGTATGGTTTCAGAAGCTCTGATGCTTGACCCCTGCCTTGGACTATCTATTCACCAGTGTGTGCAACCCTTCTATAGTTCTACAAAACTCAGATGTAATCTCACCACACGCCACAACCCCTGATTGAGACCATAGGCTTGATGACTGAATATATCCAAGCTCTGAGCTAGTAGATAGCCTTGTTGAAGAATAATCTAGACTGCTTCTTCCCATATACGGGGTGTTATCCGTCTAAGGCGTCTTTGCCTTCCAGGGCAGTGCAAGGGTGAGCAGGGCTGAGCTTTCAGGGCATGATTTCGCAACCCAGACTATTATCCAGAATACGACTATCCAATCCATTCTAGTCTTTATCAACTTGTAGTCCGCCGGCTTATTTGCAACCACATACCCATACTGCCAAGTGAAAGAAGGTACCGGTAAGTAGTGGCATATTTTGTTATACGCGCAATCTGTTGTGTAGAGATAGACGCACAGCTGTTAATACCATATAAAACTGCCGCAGAATAGAATAGGATCATAGGACATATTTTGCTTAGTGCAGCTTAAGCGCATTTCCTATCGACGGTATATCTCAACTAGCTGCGTGAGCTGCTCAATGTGTCTCAAGATGGACGGTTGTCTGATAGACTGGGGCAGTATACTACTACACGACTCCAACCTTTTCACAGTGACAGTTTATGTAAGTAACGATTTTAAAATATAGTCAATCGAATAGCATTAATAATAAACAAATGCCAAAGATCTCTAATTCTATCTTCCTTCGATTTGATCGATGAATCATCAGACATAAAGCATGTCACATTTCATTTCGGAGGCTTATATCCTTGCTGTTCAAGCTCTTGACGATGACCCATCATTAAGCATCTGACACTTTGTATCGATTATCTACAATGCTCACAGCAAAAGGCCGTTAGCCGCATGGTACACAAGATATGGGGAAGTGACTGCTTGGCGACTGCGATACGCCACTTGTTGGCAAGTCCTAGGCTAACTTCACACTTTGTCACGCGACACCCAGACCTCAAGACAACCGTTAATCGTGAATGCAACTCTATAAGAGTCAAGTACGGAGATCGGACGGTTATCATCCATTGTTGACGCTCGTGTATTTAGAAAAGGACTGTGAGATATGGTATTCTCACTGGTATCAACAGCTTCACTGATAATGCCCGCATGGTGGGTGTTATTGCAGGTGGAATTGTCGCTACTCATACAAAGAGGGGCGGAAAGGTGAATGAAGTCCAGTCCGGAAACCGGGAATGGGTTAGTCTTGCGGGCTTTCGACAGCCGAAGGCTAGGTGATCCAAGCTTTCATCATGGCTCTGGGCCAATATCATCTCTCCAGCAGGAACCAAGAAAGTATTCTGCTGGGTGACTGAGCTGTTGCCACACCAAAAAATGGCCAGTACGATAACGATGCAAGTCGAGTGACTAAAGCGCTTTTATCTGCGTACAAAGGCCCAGAAACGTCGTTCTGGTCGTCTTCTGGTCCTCAGCGCGCATGAAAGTCACAATTCGGCTGACTTTGAGACCTACTGTAAGGAAGACAGTATGATGGCGCTTGATATGCCGTCTCACTGCCTTCAGCCTATTGATTTTAGGTGTCTATGGTCACTCAAAAAATCGCATGATCGAGAAGTAGAGCGCGTGGTCAGATGCTCTATAGCTCGCACTTCGAAGACGGACTTCTTTCCAACTCTCAACATTATCCACCAGCCAGCAGTGACAAAATGCAACTAGCAAGAGGGGTTTCAGGAACATCGGGCTATTTTTATGACCGGAAAATCTAATATTTAAGCCTGTTGTAGAGCTGCAGACTCAAACATCTAGGGGGGCGGGGCGTAGGCGAGCCTCCCCAACCCTTGAGTCTCAAAGAAGCCCGAGGCTGTCGCTGAGGATACCTCTTAGTCTGTATGCCTTGAGAGACAAATCAATGGGCCTCAAAGAAGCTTCTCAGCGTCAATTCGGAAGGAATTGCCGTCTTCCGATCAGATGCAAAGTTTCATCTGAGATGGGTCCTAACAGAGACAAACTATTGACGAGCAAGCCCTTGAAGGAAGATAACGCGAGGGGGGGGGGGCGCATTAAACTAGCGACTTTAGCACCATCCCTTTTCAAGATGGGCAACACCAAAGAACGCACAAACCAAAATTGGGACTGCCCTTATACGAATACCGTGTTGAGAATATGTACAGTTCGCTCATCCTCGCAAGTCAAGCCGGGATTATAAGGAACATCGCAGCATAACGGGCTGGTGTATTCGTGATTTCAAGCCAAGCCCTGTCTCAAATCAGAATGCACCGTTTCTAACGCAAGAGAAAACATATTCGCATTATGGAGAAAAGGAAAACTATTCATAGCCCTGGCCGACCGGTGCGCGCAATGTCAAAGGAGCCGAGCCAGATAACAAATACCCAGCTACCTCCCACAGCTTCGGCATCACGTAACAACTATCCCGTCGAAAAGGTAGAGCAAGGGGCTGGTAGAAATAGAGTGAGCAGGTAGTTTGAATCCAGGTCTGGGAAACATGAACGTGTCGATTAATTAGCAAAGACTAGGCCCTAAATCTTTTCACACATGATGTATCGTGCACCGTGCATCGTGCATCGTGTACTGAAGATCTATTCAATACGTACCGTGTACCTTGTACTGTGCATCCTGTACCGTGTACCCTGTACTATGTACCATGTGTCATGCTTACATCGAGTACTTACTTGCCTGGTGCTATTCTAAGTAGAGTTGGTCTCCGTGCTTACAGTGGGGTACTAGTAATCTCCCCGTCTTACCCTGGTCCGCTTTTAAGCGACTCCGTTCCTCCGGAGTTTACATCTTCACCTCGACTAGGTTTTGTGCTACCGCTATAGCCAGGCTTTGTGCCATGTCTAAGGAGCAGAAATAACCCTTGCGTTACGAAATATACGAAGATCTTGTTTAGACTACTTTCTACACGCCTATGACTGAATAAGCCGCTTCGACGAAGCCCGTGGTGCCGCTTATATCCACTGTGCAACCACTATCACCAGGCTCAGAATCACACGCGATCCTTGTTTACTTTTCTACCGCATGATTAGCCCAAGAAACATCACCGGCAAAATGGGAGATACAACCCGATCCAGATCAATATGACTAAGTTCAAGTGGTGATTCTTGAACTATCGATTCGACAGATAGCTAGCATTGATGATGCAATTTCTGCACGCGAGCTTTGCTCACTTAGTGAGAAGTTGATTAGCTGATTCTAGACAGGGCCTTAACATGCTTTACATGTGCTTCTGGCATATAGTAAGGACTCGTGATTACCTAACTGCTAGGGCACCCAGCCCCTAATATGGCTTCTTGCCCCTGTCAAAGGCTCTGAATTATGAAGAAGAAAGGTGGGAGATGATACAAAGTCGATGGGGCATAGATTATGATACAAGAGAATACTTCTGCCTAACAGCTAAGTTACGCATTGAAATAAGACTGGAAAAGATCTATTCGCACAATACCTACTGGCTTTTGCCTGTCTTTGCGATGCTTGATATCCTTCTTTACCACGGCCCTTTTCTCAATCCATATCACTATGCTATGTTACTGAATGGCATGCTTCACAGCAGGAACACTCGGTGCAAGCTAATACGACCGTCACTGAGCACATTGTGATATTATGGCCGTGTGTCCTAGTCTCATGTTATCGTCTGTAATTACTATATGTAGTAATTTGCTGGGGAGGGGGGGGCTATCTTCGAGCTGAGATTAGAGCCTCTGCTAATTGAGTAAACAGAAGCAGAAAAAGGCATCAAAACATAATTAGTATTCAAACTTCTCGGAAGCTTCCCCCACGCTGCACGATTTGCTTACAGCCCCATCTTCGTGCGAGTTTTGATATTCCATGAGCTTGGAGAGCTGTCGTGATGATTCGTTCAGTCATACATAAGGGTGGACAGGCGGGAAACAGAATAACGTGACTTACATGCTATTACACAGTTTTCATGAGCTCATCCTACAATATACATCTATTTATTATGTAGTACATGCAATTGCAGCTACAGGGGACAGGCTAGTTGAAGTCCTTGAGCCTATCAAGGTCACAAACACAGTGTCTGGCAAGCTACTAACTTGTACGATATTGATCACAAAGACACTAGGAGTAGAATAAATGGACTGCGCACTCAACGCGAAGCTCGCTAGCTCTGTGAAGCCAGTTCTCTCTATTGAAAAGTCTTGAGTGACACCTCTGTTATATCTCACACGGCTCTTCACTCCTCTCCTTATAACAGAGCGGTGTAGAAAGGGTAGACGATTAGTCTCATCCTCTTCCAGAACATCACATGCAAAGCATCGGCCCGCCCTATGTCTACAATTTCGCTCGCTCACCTGTGAGTCGTGCTGTATAATCATCGACTAATATCATTTACGCAAGAATATAGCTTTGTAGTAGCAAAATAATTGTCTTACATAATTAACAAATGATTTATTCTCGGACCGGACGAAAATGCAGACCAGGCAGATACAGGGGTCTCTAGCAGTCTTTCGTCCGCCAGCTTTAAATCTGGACTACCAATGAATGTTGACATTCTTAAACACGTATCTTTCTGAGGATCTGTCACATGCAGGACTGGCTTAGGTAATATGTACGTATGGCAACTCTGTTATCGTGTGCTTCGATGCTGAGGTGAACAGAGCTGCTAGATATCATTTTCGGATGTATGGCAATCTTGCTTTGGTGCCCCCTTTCGCATTCGCGATGCCGTTGTAGCGCTAGTGGTGTAGAAATAGCAGCATGGTTGAGCGTGGTTAGACTTGCTTGAAAAGCGTTGGGTCAGGTATATAAGGGTGCCTCACTTCGCAACATCTCGATTCTTTTCTTCTTTCTCCAGGACATCAGTTTCATAGTTCCCATACATCGACTTCGCTCACAGCCTCTTCTTGAGCTTTCCTACCTGTTCCTCCATCGTCAATTTTACTTTTACTGCATCATCTTTGCCATTCCAGAGTTCCCTCCACAAAACATCAACTTAATATCATCGCCCACCATGCAACACTGGACTTTTACCCTTCTTCTCGCCTTTGCTGCCGGTGCTATGGCAGCTGGCTCTGGCGACGTTCAAAATGTCGGTAAAACTGGCAAGCCTGATGTTGAACCCGGTTCTTTATCTGGGGAATACGACAACTGTGGCTTTCTGGAGGGAATTTGCTTTTGCCATGACGAAGAAGGCAGGATCTTCCTTGCTCCGATCGAAGCTTGCCTAGATTGAGAGTTTGTCAGTCCTTGGGTAAACTACCCTTAGCATAGAGATGACTAGAACTGGCATGAGACTGGCAATGAATAGCAATCCCGATCTCCTCAGGTACTTTTCCATCAAAAGCTTTAGTTAAACTATCCTATCAATATAAACTCATGTCGAGAATCGGTAATCGATTTCCAACTCACCATGTTGACCTGATCAAGTTGTAATAGTCACTCACGCTTGCTACCGTTGGGACGAAGATCTAGTGCCTATTCTATGCTTACTTGGCACGCTGTATCTATCCACTCTATGCCTCTAGTACCGTATCTAACCTTAACTGCCAACATACTGCGTGTCAACATTGCTAGGAAAGGAAGGTGAAATGTTGCCAAAACGAGGGCATACTATCCATGTAGTGATCAAAGTTTACTATGTCATTAGCGCTCTACACACGGCGATATCGCGAATTTGCAGTAGTGTTTGTCTACAAGGCCCAACGCTTGTAGCACTTCTTGCATTCAGAAGATAGTAAAGGGACGTCTGGGCCATGTCTCTTGGACTTGAAAAAAGTATTGGTCAGGGCCAATAGAAGCTCTTCCAAGACGATCATCGGTCACTCCTTACAAAAGGCTCTCAGAAAACCAGGGTGCTGTATAGCAAGGCCTCGCTAATAACCCTTGCTATCGGTGCTTTAAAGCACAACACGCTTAACGGTCTAAAGACAATACTTGAGCCACAACAAGATATTGTTCGAACAAAATAGCCGAAGAAAGACGAATTAGATTTCATAGCGAAACTATAGTGCAAAATGAACATGAAAAGAAAAAAAGGCTTACCGGTGCAGCCTTCTCAACTTGGTACATCTTGAGAATCGGATCGCTGTGCGAGCGGTTCAAGCAGCTTCTGTGTCCGTACCCGGTACTTGGGATCGCGTGTTAGGTATGTTCCGTCTATTTAACAACATACTGGAGCAGCTCAATAGCAGCCTTGTATTGGCCATGAGTATGATATGCTTGTGCAAGCGCATTTTGAGACTTCAGACGGTGAGGATGGTTAGCTTCTAGAGCCTTTTCTCTCGTCCCCACGACATGCTCAAGCATTCGCACAGCTACCCGACCATTGCGGTCTGTTTGCAAGCATTGGCTAACTTTGAGTTCTAGCCCAGCAATCCTTTGATGGTGGTCCTTTTCCATCTTGACAACACACAGTTTGTGAGGCAAGTATTGGCGCCAAAGAGCCTGGCTTTCCGACTCGTTGCTTGTAAATATTGAATTCGTGTAATCAACACTAGTTAGTATATAGTGCTCTTTATCCTCCCGGCCTTTGCATCACACCTGTGCTGTCAAATGCACGAGACTATGCATATCAGATAACGTGCGTCTTTTGTGTGCGCAGACAACTGTACGATAATAGCAGTCTGATAGCCTCCGCTCTTGACGCGATGTTTTTATATTTCGGCAGCATGCTTTGGGGAATGGCTTTTGCTTTGATCTTTGCAATAGATCGTAGCAGATTTACTTTGTCTGGTGAGCCCTTTTTTATTTTCTGAAAGGTAGTCAGCCAAGTAGTGGCCACAGCACTCTGGGAATCGTCTATGGGTACATGGTCCATATGGCCATATTTTAGCAGTTCAATCTTGCATTCGGTTGACTCTCTCAGGAATTCAAGACACTGGGCAATGGATATCTGGTTGGAGATCTTATAGTCTGCAGTTTGTGCGGCCGCTAGCAGCAGATAGCATAGCTCGCTGAGAAACGCATTGATTTGAACCTTGTGCTATATGTGAGCTGAATGATCAAGTCCCTTTACACTGCGAAACAGAATAGTGGTCAGGCTGTCTGGCAGCATTTTGCCGAGCCTGAGGTCATCATCTTGAACAGCTGACCAGCAAACTTTCTTGAGTCTCGTAGTAAGCATGATTCAAACTTTCTGACTCTTTAGAAGAAAACTGCTGATTCTGGTCTCTTTACCAGCAACATCAAAGAGACTAGTATCATCGACGTTGTCGACAATAAGAAGCCGCTTCCCAGATACATTGGAGTCCAGGTAGTTCTTGACGAGTATCCGCGGGTTGTCGCTACAAGAGCTTTCGACTCTTAGTGCCTTGCCGGAATTTCGAAATCCATCCATGCTAGCAGCTGTAAGCCAGAAAACAGAGCAGTCGGAGTGCTTTGCCTTTACTGTGAACGCAAACTTCAAGGCTACCTGGGTTTTCCCATGCCACCTAAGCCTACAATCGCAACCTGCTGAAAGCTAGAAGCCGTTTATCAGAGTCTTGTAGAATGTCTTGATATCATCTTGTTTCTCTTTACGGCAATTTTGCGTATGTGCCGCCACCTTGAGCGGTTCGACCCAATCTTGAGCAGCGATTCCTCCGGGTAGTATCTCCCCTTTTTGCTGAGTGCTCTGCTTTAAGCCCATCTGCAATTCTTCTAGAACTAGTTGCCATTTTCTCCATGGCTCTTTTGATAGACCTTTTTGGTATCGCCCATTTCAACAGGACTACCAAGGCCTGTGCTAATGCCCAATATCAGCATTTGCTGTTTCTCAAAAGATAAGAGATTGTTAGCGCTCATCATGCTGTGATTCAGCACATCCAACTCAGCATCAAGACCATTGCAAAATTGGAGATTGATCCCTGAGCAACAAGCCGATGGTGCCTCCCAAGCATCCACGTTCCTAACAGATTGACTGCAAGTCTTGATGAGATGCGAATAACACACTAGAATACACTGCATGAGCTTCCTGCTCATTATTTGAGCCCAGCGTCTGTGTATCTATCCGCTAAAATCATGATCACTCCCAAGTTCCTATAAACGGCAGCTTGTACTCCGCTTCTAGATGAGCATCAAGGAATATCCCAGTCCAGCATTCCCAGAGCTAAGCGTCTAATTGTCGGGAAATGCTGACTGCTGGGTTTCGGCAAGCATAGATAAACAAGTCTCCCGCTTGCGCCCATGAACAGGAGATGTAGTGAAATGATAGATCTACCTCAATCATGTGCCACAACATCGCATATTTCATCTTGGCCTTTTCAAGCTCTCTAGTATGTAAGATGTGTGGTGGCAAAACGGAAATATACCAGCGATTGATAGGCCAGTGTCGAGCTTCACCGACCGTCTTTGCCAACGGCAGCGCCGTTTGCGTGGCTTGGAGGAAATAGGCTCAGGTGGTATGTGTGGACCAGCTATTGCCATGACGGCTGATTGGAACACCTTGCATCGGCTGTCAAGCGAAGAAGCCAGCCGGGGGCTTGGCGACACTGTCAACACGAGCTGGATTTATGAGTGCTGAACGTAGAGACCCTATACCTAAGCCATGGAAACGTAGTTGACAATGCATCACAGGGTATGGCAAGCCTCCTATATCTTCGGTGCAGTCCGTGCCGCCGACCTCGGGTACCTAAGAACCCTGGTCAACTAGGCCTGGCTACCAAAGGACAGCCAATCTAGCAAGAGAGTTATCGATCTTCCTTGGAGACCGATCAAGGTCTTGGAGAACCAGAGTCATCGTGATCTCTACAGATCAGGCTGTCGGCTGCCATGCGATGTGGCCACATACGCCAGCATCATCTCTCTAGCAGTCTCTGTACGTACATCCAAATGGGCCATATCTGTCTTTCTCGCCTACGAGTTTATCTTTCAATCCAAAATGAGAAGCTCCTCCTTCCAAGCAGCCCCGATAGTGGTTTAGGCGCTCCGAAGGCCAGGCATGGCGGCTCAGCAGCAAGCCATATGGCTAGCAACCTTCTTCTGTCAGAGCTATGAGCTTGGTCGATACAAAGCTGGCTGGTCAAGTCAAATCGAGCCAAAGGCAGTCAGTTAATCGCATTTCGTTTCTTTTCTTGCAACACAAGCCATCTTTTTGTCCCGGCAGTCAAGACGAGCACGTCAAGCGATTGCTTTTCTACCACTTCTATATATCCTGTAATATACGCTGAACAGCTCAACCCAGTTTGATGATATTTAACTCCTACATAAACGCAGAAACCCCAAATGAAAGCAAGAAGAAACCCTGCGGCATGCAACTTATTATACATACAGCCTGCCTCCTTTAAATTCCCCGACTAGCATACTTATCCTCGGGCTTCATCGAGTCGCAGTTAATCCCCACCATAGCCTCACCCAGGCCCGCACTGCACTCAGCCAAAACTGCTGCATCTCTATAGTGCGTAGTCGCGCGCACAATAGCCTTCGCTCTCTTGGCCGGATCGCCAGACTTGAAGATACCACTGCCAACAAACACGCCGTCGCAGCCGAGCTGCATCATGAGCGCTGCATCCGCCGGCGTAGCTACACCACCCGCAGCAAAGTTCACGACAGGGAGACGGCCCAATTCTGCCGTCTGCTTGAGCAGCGTAGCATCCACTCCGATTTCACGTGCTAGTGCGCGGATTCCCAGCATGCCCTCGTCTGCCAGCACAGCCTTGGCACGTGCAATGTCGCGTTTCAGAGTCTTGACGTGCGTGACAGCCTCAACGATGTCACCGGTACCAGCCTCGCCCTTGGTGCGGATCATGGCGGCGCCTTCGGCGATACGACGCAGGGCCTCGCCGAGGTTGCGGCAGCCGCAGACAAACGGCACCTGGAAGTCAGTCTTCTCAATGTGTGCGTCGCGGTCGGCCATAGTCAACACCTCGCTCTCGTCAATGAAGTCAACTCCCAGACTCTGGAGGATTTGACACTCGACAAAGTGACCAATTCGTGCCTTGGCCATGACGGGGATGGTCACAGCCTCCTGAATCTCGCGGATCATGCCAGGATCTGACATGCGCGCGACGCCACCATCCTTGCGAATGTCGGCCGGCACGCGCTCTAGAGCCATCACGGCACAAGCGCCGGCTTCTTCGGCGATGCGCGCTTGCTCAACATTAGTTACATCCATGATGACACCGCCCTTGAGCATCTGCGATAGGCCAACCTTGACGGAAAATCCGGAGTTGACAGCATCGCTGCCGATGTGAATAACAGAGGGAAGATCGGACATGTTTGTGGGAGGGATGAGAAAGATTTGTCGTGAAGCCGTGGAAAAAAAGAATTGTGAAAAGAATTGAGAGAAAATACTTTGGAAGTTTTTCAAGATAAGAAAGTGTGGGATATCAACCTATGGATATATCGGGCAACTACCTCGCAAAACGGGATCAAACGAATAGAAATCGCAGCTTCAAGAGCGAAAAATAGAGAACCGAATGAATGCAGAGGAAATGGCCCAGATCACACGACTTGCTTATATACCACGCCATCTCGACAGCGGCAGTAATTGTAAGCTTTTCCACCCCCTCCCCCTAGGTGACTCACTGAGTGCAAGCACATAGCAAGTGCGGAGGGGCAGAATCGGGAAGGAGGGGAGAAGGAGCATGAGCATGGGTTTCAAGGTGCGAAGCCAAAAAGACACCCAAGCGGCCTCCATCGGCTTGTTCGACGACGGACCAATCACGAGCTAACATTGAGCCCCAGAATCTAGACAACCAAAGTTGAGTTTTTTTCTTTTTTTTTCGCCAACACGGCCAAGTTCTGGTTAGCCTCAGCTAAATGTCAGCCATGAGACGCGCATGCTTGCCTTTTGCCTCACTTGGGCCCTGTGGTTATTCACCTCTGCCTTTTTTTCCCCAGCTTGTTGTCACAGAGGCCGTTTATTGGCTCCTGGCCGGAGCAGCGGTCCCACTACCGAAGCATCCAACCAATCACGGGTTGTCCAACAAATGAGGAAAAGACGCCATGATTTCACGCGCAATTTTCGTGGCCTTCCCCCCCCCCCCATGTCAACCTGAATTGGAGTTTGCAAAAGGCGTGGTGAATGACCCGAAAAGTACCATCCATCAGATATGGCAGCAGCTGACAGCCGACAGCCGGTTGCGGCCGGGCCGGTATCGGTTTACAGCCGATCAACTAGGGTTGTCCGCGGAGCCAAGACTAGGCCAAGGTCAGTAAGTTAGTAGCGGCAAAAACATGGAGGAAAAAAATGTCGAAAGCAGGATAGGAAGTTCCGCCTGGGTCCCTGGAGCTTGCGCTAAAGAAAAACCCTGAACAAGTCACAGGCGTAAGGTGGTTTGGCACGGAGGCAGAGACAAAACCACGGGCATAAACATATTGTGAAAAGAAAAAAACAAAGACACATCCAAAATCAGACAGTCAACAAAGACACCATCGGCGATACTCCCAACAAAACCAAAGCATCATGGTTTCGTCTATAACGGTTGGCGTGCTAGCTCTACAGGGTGGTTTCCACGAACACCTCAACCTGTTGCGGCAGGCCAGCAAGACCATTTCTTGTCAGACGGTCGTCTTTGACTTTATAGAAGTGCGCATACCCGCAGCCCTCGATCGGTGCAATGCTTTGATCATTCCTGGCGGCGAAAGCACGACGATTGCCAACATCGCCGAGCAGTCAGGGCTAATGCAGCCGTTGCGCGACTTTGTCAAGTGAGTCGCCGTTTTACCTTGGTCTTTCTCAACCAAAGGCAGGGCCATTTCGCGTCTGAAGCTAACTCCCGTTATAGCCACCATAAGAAGCCTGTCTGGGGCACCTGTGCCGGGCTCATCCTGCTTGCCGACGAAGCCAGTGCAACCAAGCGAGGAGGACAGGCTCTGATCGGCGGGCTAAACGTGCGCGTGCAAAGAAACCACTTTGGGCGGCAGATTGAAAGCTTTCTTACGCCGCTTGATCTCCCATTCCTATCCAGCTCCACCGAAGGTGTTGTGAATGAGCCATTCCAGGCTGTTTTCATTCGTGCGCCAATCGTAGAAGAAATACTCCCACCCAAGGCTCCGCAAAACACACCTGTTCAAGTGTTGGCCTCGCTCCCAGGGCGGAAAGATTCAAAGGCCGGGGACGACAAGACCGCAGCTTCCCATGGCGATATTGTAGCCATCCAGCAAGGGAATATCCTGGGCACTAGCTTCCACCCAGAGCTAACCAATGACACTCGCATCCATGAGTGGTGGTTACGGCAGATCTTGGAAACTGCAGCGCAGACAACGGTGGGACAACAGAATAGCCAGGATTAGAGCGCACAGCATAGCGCAATAGTTTAGCATGTCTCAACATGAAGACGAAAGTTGAAGTAAAAAAAGGAAGTGAAACCAACGCTGCAGAGCATAAGCCAGTTAGAAGCCGAGGGCTAGTATTAAGACAGTCCTGTTTTGCTGAGCGAACTGGAATGCCCTGCCCGTCAACAGAAAGGCAAGCACATGATAGGCCACGCGTTAGCCAGCGAGGAGCACCGTACCGCAACAACGCACACAAAATGCGAAAAAAAAAAAATAGAAACCGTAATTACCTCAAAATCATGAACAACGAAGAAGGAGGAGAAGAGAAGTTTTCAAGCAGGAGGGGAAAAAATTGAAAGATGGAAAGGGAAACTGCAGAATTCGGGAATCTGGTCATCACAGGTTTTGCCTGTTGAGAATGCCGGTTTTCCGGCAATTTCTTAGGCAAATACCCAACTAAAAGCGAGCAAGGTCAAAACCTGGCCCAGCATATGAAAATACCCGATACGTGCATAACACGGCTTAATGGAATGGCCGGCTACTTGAAAGTAGTCAAGTGGGGGCGCTTGATTGGGCAAAGCTTGTTCGTCCCTTGAAAGCTTAAGCTTCAAACTTGACTTCTGTGACAACACTCTTATCAGATCTTTTTGGTGCGACTCTATTTTGCCATTGCCATATTGCTCCTTTTTCTTGGCTACCTACTTGTACTTGTCTAACTACGCTTTCCCGCTCAAGCTATACAAAGTTTCCCTCCCCTCAACCTGCCTCCACTATGGCTACCCCCACCGACTCGGATATCAAAACCCGCATCATCACGCACATGAACCGTGACCATGCGCGCGAACTCACTCATTATCTGCGTGCCTTCAACGGCCTTTCCGCGCATGCTGCCCGCTCTGAGCCAACGCTCACTGATGTCTCGCTGCACCAGTTAACTTTGACTACGGCCACAGCGGGCGGCGGTGTAGAGACCCACACTATCCCCCTATCACCGCCGCTGGCCAACCTAGCCGAAATGCGCACGCGTCTGATTGAAATGGACGGAACAGCGCGCAAGCAGCTGGGCGGCATCAGCGACATTGCTATGAGTGGCTGCTACAAGGCGCCCCGAGGGTTCGATGCCGTGGTGTTCTTTCTTGTCGCTACGTACTACATGCAGTGGGCAGCACTGGACTGGGTCGCGGCCGCGCATGCAGCTGCTACTACCGGGGCTTCGAAGGGAGATCTGGCCTGGGCGACATCTGCTGGCGATGCGGTATGGCGATTCTGGGATGTGGTATTCGGCGCACTGGGGGCTGGTGGGTGGACAGGCTACGCGACGGTGGTCCGGGCGATTGTGATTCCTGTGCTACTGATCCACATTGTGGAAGGCATCTGGTTTGAACGGTCACGACTGGACAAGCACGACGTGGTGCGTTTCGAGGCTTCATGGTGGCTGTGGATGGTGTCAGTCTTCTTTGAAGGCTTCCCGGCATTTGCACGCTTCGATCGGGTTGTGGCGGAGAAGAAGCGTGTGAAGGAGGCCAAGAAGCATTAAGCGACAACATCCCACAACTCTAATCCTTGGAAAAAGGAAGAAAAACAAAAAGACCCCGGACAATATCATGATGGTGAGGTGTTTAACAACAGCAATCCTGTGACGTCTTTACCTTATGCACCACCAAGCCGGCTGCATGTCTGTATATTTATGGTCTTTTGCCCACTTATAGATGCCTAATCGGTAGCATGCCATGTATACATGTGAATCTGCTCTTATTCCGCTCCTATGTCTTCCAACACGAGAAATTTGGCTTTCGTCTGCCTGGTAGGCTGCATGAGGACTAGGACAAGAACAAGGGGTCATGCAGGGCAGGTGAGAGACGTCACAGTATTAGGGTTAAAGCTAGTGCGGGACAAACTTAGGAGGCAAAGGGAGAAGTGAGGGGCAGAGACGAAGACCGGGGACTTTGGCCAGAGACAACGTGCAGGCCAGAAGACATTTGCAAAGGCTTATAGCCACTTGCCACAGCATTGGTCAGGAGGATGCTTTCATATGATCATCTTATAACTCACAGCTTACAGCCAAACCCCAGCCCATAACCCATAAAACACGACCACCCCACAGAGCCCACTGTGACACACCAAGGCAATACGAGCTGCGATCAGTCTTGTTTTTGTCTCTCTTCGACCATGTCTTTTATCATTGCTCTTTTCCCCGCTGTGGCACAATGGAGCCCATGCCCACCAAAAGCTGGCGTGCCGGGGTATAAGACTCTCTTGCCTGCCCCTCCCTTTGCTTCTCTCCCTTTTCTCTGTTGCCCTCTTCCCATCCAGAAACACCATCTTCCTTTTTGTCACTTTCTTTCTCGCTATCTATCTATTCCTTCCGTCCATTGCCATTACATCTCAAGTCCCAGCCCTAATATTCACCATCGCCCATCTACCTGTCTAGCATGAAATTCCTCTCCATTCTCGCTGCAGCCACCCTGGCCTCTGCGCAGACCTCCGACTACTTCATGCGCCTTATTGGTGGCAATGAAGTTACCAACAGTTCTTTTTTGCATCGTAACTGGACTGCCAGCATATCCCCTGTTGCTGTGCCGGCGCCGTTGAACCCTAAGGACCACTACTACCGCATCCAGCCATCGCCCGCACTCGATAGTGCCAGCGAGCTTGGCGCACCGCTGCTGGCCAATGGCAAGCTGACTGTGATTCCAACCCAACCACACCCGGGTCCACTGGCATCGTATCTTTCGCTGTCCCGCAACGAAAATATCGCCGACATGCTTCGCATGACCACATCAGTCTACCCTACCAGCAACAACATGGTGTTTGATGGCTGGACAGCCGTGCGCGATGCCCAGGGCCGTGCTCTGCTGCGGTACAGTGACCCAGCTAGCCAAAGCCGCTGGATTGCCGTCAAGACAAACACCACGCAGGGCTACGAAGGCTGGGCACCATGGTGGGTTGCGCCCAGCGCCGAGAATATGGCGGTGTTGGAGGAGTGGGACTGGGTGTTGGTCGACATCGAACTTGTTCCAGCTACAGGATTGGTAAACTCTTCTGCGCCGTTTGGCACGAACTAAGACGAAAAGAAGGCGGTTGACAGCAGTGCGCAAGAAAACAGTTGGACAAGTGGAGGGAGGATGTTACCGAAGGTTTTGCATGTCACTCACTAGACCTCCGCCCCTGCCTTGCATTCCTCCCGACCAGCTAGCGAGCGGCTACCAGCAACGGCCATGACATGATGTATTTGACTTATGCAGTATAACAATACTTATGTAGTAATATTTAATATGATTTAATGACGATGATAGTGCTTCCCTAGCAGTAGCCATCCAGTTTGTCGTGCCCAGTCGCCAAATGCAGGCAGTAACAGATCGATGTCGAGTAGCCAGCTTACTGTACTATATGGATCATGGGTATTGTGTGTGTGTATCTGCGAACAAATCTTTGGCGATGCCAAGCCTACCGTCAGGGAAGATCGGATGACACGCAGGTAGCACGTACCTTCTCACGCTAGCATTTGGGCACATCCTGTCTACTCCACAAGCTCAACCGAGCAGGCAGGCAAATAAATCACAGCGTACAGCATCACCACTAACAACAACTAACTGGTAGTCTGATCATCGCACAAGCGTTGCCAAACTCCAACTACCATGCCTCGCCTAGCAGGCCATGGCCCAGTTATTTGCAAATGAGGAAAGTCAAGCCGTAGCGAGCCACGGAAATACGACCAACCAAGTAACTGAGCTAGAGCTGCTATGGGAGCACCATGAACCAAGCCTAAAGCCAAGGTTAGATCGAGAGCGACAAGGCTATTAACGACGTTGCTTTTTTCTTTGTTCCGCCGACTCTGATAGAATTTATCCATGCCTTAGCCGATCGCTCTTTCCCTGGTGTCGTTTATTAGTTAGCCAAGGTTACACAAACCCACACCGCCAATCAAGAACACCTTTTTTTCGTCACGGCCCCAAGATTTTGATGCGAAAAAGACGAGGAATGCCTGTTGATGACCAAGCAAAGTAGCAAGTTTAAACAAAGAAAATATGGAAGATGGATATGGAAGACATATATGAAGACAAAGAGAAGATTGGAGCACGCTCTCCCAAATCAGCAGGAAATCCAAAACCCCCCAAAACAAAATCAAAAGTCTAACAAAAGGAAAGGAAAAGGAGAGCTTAACCAAACACTAACAAGAGAGAAATAAACAACGAACCCCCACCAGCCAGACTGCTTCTTCCAAAGAAATGAGTGACATGGACACTTCCAGTCTGTTGAATAAAGAAAAATGGGAAAATCAAAAAAGATTGAGGTGGCAAATGACAATCCCCCAGAGATATATAGATACCCTCACCTAAACTCCCTTCCATCACACCCACTCCTTTCATCCGCTACTTCTCAGCCGCCATATAGCCCTCCGCTCCCCTCTCAGCACGGGCACATACCACATACCAACGCCCTATTCCTCGTCCACACTGCCCATGCGTCTAGCACCCACACTCACGCCACCCATTCCTGTGCCAGCACCAGCAGCCATTGGTGGCTTCTTGCTGCTTCCAATCTTGAGCATACTCAGCCGTTTGCGCATGCTATTCATCTTGACCAGCCCCGCACCCGCAAACGGAATCACGTGGTCTTCTGAGGCCCGAGGCTTGGATATCCAGTCCGAGCCGGTGCCACTACTAACAGGAGCACCAAGGGCTGTATGGTTGTCGTTTGGCAGAGAACCGTTTGAGGTACTTGTATTGAAGTTGGAGGAATCGACATGTGACTGCTGCTCATTGTGCTCATGCGATCGGGACGGCGATGTCATACTGCTCAAACCAAAGTCTCCGGTTCCGGTATAGAAGAAGCTTCGACGATTCTTCTTGGCTGATGCATCGACAGCCACAGGAGACGTTGGGCCAAACATAACCGGATTACCGTTGAGACTGTGGGAGATACTAGCGCTGTGAGGATGATGACCTGGTCGATGGCTACCAGGTACGTTTCTGTCGTCAGCACCAGCAAAATTAGGTGACTTGCTGTCATTGGGCGTTCCACTGCGAACACGCTCAAAACTATGACCAATAGCACCATTATTGCTGCTCATTGGAGACATGGGTGCAGGATCGGAGGCCTTGCGACGGCCACTGAAAAAGTTCAGTCGTGCCCCTTTACCAACACGAACCGACACGGGCCTTACAGAGTTTATTTCCGAGACTCCTTCAACTGAGCTGCGACCACCGGTGTGAAGAGTGAGGCCATTGGTTGATTCTGTGGTGGGAGACGAACGCTGCCACGGTGACGACATGAGAGGTAAAGCAAGGTCACGAAGGGGGGCTGGAGGAGGGGCAAACATGTTGATTTCTGGAGCATAGGTCGAGTCGAAATCTAAACACAGTTAGTTAGTATACTATCCATCTTCGATGCAGTGAATAGAAAAAAAAGGAAAACTCACGTCTTTGCAAGTCATCGCTATGACGTGATAACAAGTTGTTTGGGCTATTCGAAAACATAGTCAAACACTTGCGCAATATCAAGGCATGGTCTACCAGCGCCATCTTAATAGCCGTCTCGCGGGGCTGTAGTTGCAGCTCATCCTTCTCGTCTTCATCTTCGTCATCACCCACGTCCGAGTTAGCCGTAGGCACCAGCTGGCGATAACAAGAAACGCTCTGCTCCGTGGCCGTGACTGACGCCGTGACAGTCTCGAGAATCAGTTTGACCGCCTCGTCATCATTGCCATTGCTTTCGGTAACTCGCTTTTCCAAGGCAGCCAGTTCCTGAGTCTTGCGAACAATTCGTTCCAACCCAGCTTCAGGCGCCGACAGTCGGAGTTCGTCAGTAGCAATGATCTCGCTGCGGCGCAGAATCGTTGGGAAAGGCTCAGCTGTTGTGTAGATAGTCTTCTCAGCGTAATGTTCCGAAATAGGACCCGAAGTCTGTCTGCGAGTTGAAACAGAAAAGGCAGCAGGTGCCGACGACACAAGGTAGTCACGCACAACACCAGGGACCCGAGCGCGTTGGTACACATGGTGCGACAAGTCACGATGAGGGGTCACAGCCGAAATCATCAAGTACTGACCCTCCGACTCGTCGAAATCGCCACCTGTGACAATTTGCGCCGAAGGGAACTGCTCTTGCATGCGGTCGGTGAAGGCCGACGCACGTTCCGATGCCGTCCCTTCATATATGTACTCCTTATCCCGCACAGTCGGAGGAAATCCTAGGCCCTTGTATACTACCTTGAAGTACTTGGGAACAATACGACTACTCTTAGCAATGGTCTCATAAATCTTGGCAATGGCACGTTGCGTGCGTGCCAACTTGGAAAAGTCATAAACATTCTCCTCGTATTGGACATGCAACTCTTTGTACGCGGCCAGCGCAGAGCTCCATGCTTCGCCTTCTTCAAAGTGCTTGATCATGTCAAAGTAAATGCGTTCCTTCCTCTCAAAATGCGTCTGCAAGGGGAACTCGGGATCGTCAAGCTTGGCAACCTGTCGTGTGGGGTCCCAGTCGTAAAGATCGGCATGCAATCGAAGAGCAAGACCAGCCTCGGTAAAGTTACGGGCCTCGGCCTGAAGGGCAGCCAATTGATGCACGTATCGCACAAATATCTCTTCTTTATGCATGTCTCGCAGGAATTCCATCAGGTGCAACCGCTTGATAAGGTTCGATGCCTCACTAGTATCCTCGCTGCTATGTACGGCAATGAGGAGATCAAGGAACTCATCAGTGGTAACCATTAACTCGCGCGTGGCAGCGTAGAGAGGCTCGTCTTCGTCGGCCTCAGATAGTGGCTCAAAACGATCCAAAAGCTCAAACACAAAGCGCTTATACACCACACTGTCAGCCACCGGCTTGTCCTTAAAAAAGCGGTCGAGACAATCTATTATCTCTGTCTGGATAACTGAGAGGTCTTCGCTTAGTGTCCATTCACTGACGATCATCGTCTGCAACACATCAACAGCAGTTGCTCGCAAGCCCTGGTGCACACTAAGGCAGAGTTCAACGATCGGGCTAACCAAGGTTGGCACGTACTGTACTTGATAGCCGCCCATCTTGTCCACACCATATCGCTGCTTTTCTTCTTGGGTGGTTTCCCAGCCTACGGCCTGCCATGTACGTTTTAATAGAGTAGCTCCATGTTCCCGGACGTCGCCAGCAATCTTCCACACAGCACGACGTTTCTGCTCGGGAAACGTCTCTAGCGCAAGAGAAGGGCTGCCAACAAGCTTTAGAAGAGTAGCGAAGAACAGCTTCCAGAGCTCAGTGTTGAAATCCTCAGCTTCATCGGGTTCGGGCAAGAAGGATTCAAGCAGAATGTTGCCCACATACTGCAAAGAACTCATAATAGCTTTGTGGTGAAATATATGAACGCTAAGCCAGTTGGATGGGAAAGCCTCGCCACTAAGGATGCTCATGTGAACACGGAGTGTGTTTTCTAGGATGACAATAAGCTCGCAGTCTGCCATTTCTAGCTGCATTCCACTGGGTGAATTGGAAAGAGCCGCCAAAATTGCGGACAGCTCCATAAGAGCCTCATCAAAGACAATCGGTTTTTCCAGTGGCCGTGAAGGGAATGGATACACCGAAGGGAACAATAACGAAAGTGACTTCTTCTTCCCCCTGGGCATAGCTTGAATGGTGAGATAGGAATCGATGATTTTAGGAATATGGTCAGGGGTCTCGTTGTTGATATGATCAATCTGGCTAGCTAGCACTGAGCAGCACAGCCTGACTTGCTCACGCCAAAGGTCACTGGCATCTTCCGTGTGACCCCAATGTGGCGCAATCCATCGCACGGTGTTGGCGCTAAGTATCGACTTGTGCTCGCTTGAAGAAAATATAGCAAGATTAGCATAGTTATGGATGAGCACTAACTTGTAGAGCACCAGTTTGCCTCTAACATCTGAGCAGGAATCCATGAAATCAATGGCTATGTGCTGAATTTCCTCAATCGAAAGCAGGCCACTTAGTTCAGGGAGCCAGGTGTGAAAGTGCTGAACTGCCAGTGTCTGGCTACCAACCAGAACAGGCAGCGTATTACGCATCATGGCATCAAGAGCTTTGAAGATGGTCCGCAGCTGACGAGTGAAACTAGGGGAATTGTTGTTGATACCGAGGTGGGCTTCCTTGGCCCTTTGCTGACCACGATCATGCGTGATAAACTTGAGGAGATGGCGGACCACCTTGAAAGTTGAGCGGAGCTTGCGGGCAGTCTCGGGATCACTTGGGTTTTCGAGTAGGCGAGTAAAAGAGCGCATTAGACATGGTGTTGCAAATGGATAGCTAAAGCGGTTTTCCGCGTATTGGTCAACAAGAGGACCTAAATTGAAGCGACGGTCATGCACGATTCCAAGCACTTTGACCAAGGCTGAGAATACAAGGTCCTCGTATTCTTCATTCCCATTGTATTCCAGCGGGATGCTAAACAGGGCATCGAGAACGTCGTTGAGGAGCTTCACAACTTCAATTTCTGGTGCAAACATCAGCTGCTTTAGAAGGTCTGGAAGCTCCTCCTTGTTGGCCTCCTTCCATTTAACCAAGCTCAGCACCACGCGGTCCTGTGAAAATTTGGTGCTGCAAAGATATGTGTACAAGCAAATCATGGCCTGGGGCCCTGTGACATCTGCTTGATTGTCTTTCCCACGCGCGCTCCAAGGTAAGGAAAGGTAGCCACCCTTGCCAATTGGGCCAGGCAAAGGTGTTGCAGTGTGCTCATCAACCTTATATAATAAACATGAATGAGGGCCGTCTTTGCGGAATACGTTACGGTCCCACAAAGGCATGTAAGCTACAGCGAATGGTGGGTTGGGTGTATCAGAAATAAAGACAACAACATGAGACTTTGGAACATCGCTGGCGGGGATGGAAAGACGAATGGTTTGTCTCCACCGCTCACCGCGCTGGACAGCACATGATTTCCAGGTCGAGACTCCTTGGCTGTTTGAAGACGCGTATATGCAGTTATCAATGCGGTCTCCTGTATCCCGGCGTACCTCTACTGCAACTTGAAGATTAGATCCCTGTATACTGCTGGAAAGGGTCGTCGGGTTCCCGCCATATCGTGAGAGTGAGGCTTGTCGAGAAAGGGCAGCCTCATCAATCGTAAGATATATATCCGATCGAAATTTGGTAGGAGCATTTGTAAATCCCATTTTGTTGGTCTTGCAAACACCTGAAAGTACAGTTGGTGTAGATTTTATCAAGACGTCGGCATCGGGGTGGTTAAAAGGCTGGAGGGAAACTTGAATGCGCTCTCCCCGTCTTCCCTTTTCATAAGTCCCACTTGGCGAATCCATCATGTGGCGCACAATATCATTGTAGTCAGACGTGTCCTGTTTCTCGTGCGAAGACTTGGGCGGAGCAGCAGACCATATAGACATGACATGGTCCACTTCAGCTTGGTCTTTTTGCTTCATGATGGAATTTAGCTTAAGGACACCCATTCCGATGGTACGGTCGACTAATGTCGTCATAGTTGTGGACTCTGGGTAGCCCTCCATCGAGCTTCGAGATTTTGAGCCAGCAGTACTGGGGGGTTTTGAGCCATCACGCGTGTGGCTGGCAGTATAAGTTTCGTTGCCAGTAGTAGGTGGGCGAGGAGATTCGGGCTGTTCGTTGAGAGGGTCGAGTTTGGGAGCAGCCGCGCTTCGAGACCGCGATTTGCTTCCCCACATGAGACTTCGGCGCATACCCTGTTTTCCAGGAGAAGAGGACGAGAGCGGTTTGGCTAAGTCTCGAAGAGAGTTCTGGGTTGTTGATCCGGATCTTGAACTAGGTTTTTGACTAACAATGGCCTGAGTAGAGCGTACTTTCGCAACGAGGAAGAGGTCGTCAGTTGTGGCCGAAGGGATATCACCAATGTCTTGGGACGAAAGATCGGTAAACAAAGTGCGCATTTCATTGCAACCTGGCATTCCATCTATCAATCCACCCGAAGGTATCGCTGCAGAGAAACATTCGGAAATCTGGGACGCGCCACCATCTGCCGCTCTTGAAACAAGGAATAGCTCTATAGTTGTATCCTCGGCTGAGACACCAACAAAGCCTTGTACCTTGACTAGGAGATGATGAAGGGAGTTAAGTTCAACAACAGGCTTTGGGGGGTCATCTAGCAAGCTCATAATGGCCTGGAGATTGGTAATTTTTACAACCGAGTCATCACCAGTAAGAATGCGGCCCCGCTGATCAGGATCACGGACAATCACATCACTTCCACAAAGTTTGTTGACGCGAACCAGGTCCCATACTGTTTTTTCACGAAGAGCCTCGTACTCGCTATCTGTCAAAACGTTGTGCAGATACTGTTGTCTGCTAAGGCTGAGTGAATTTACCAAGCTGGAAAGTTTGTCGAGTCGGGAATATTCGCGTGCAAGAAGCAGTTCGTGGAGATTTGTGGATTGCCATTCGCGCAGGCACGATGCGATTTCGTCAATAAGAGGCTCAGAAATGGAGGTCGGTGTTTCATCGCCAACTTTGAGTAAGGGCACAGGGGCAGCCGGTTTGGGTTCTTTTGGGTCGCGCTGAACAGGAACAGACAGTTTTCCAACAGCACCGTTTGGCAAGCTACGGAACGACTGCCGCAGGACGGTTGTTGGTGAAACAATGGTGGATCTAACACTCGCGGGGTTTGGGGGAATTATTGTAGCGGTAGTGGCTGTCGTGGCTGTGATGGTGCTATTTGCCGTGGGATTGCTGTTCTTGCGCTGAGAGGAAGAATTAGAAGCTAGGCCACTCTTTGCAGAATCACTCCCAGTTGCTGCTCTGCTGGGCGCTCTAGAAGAATCGCAGTCTTGATTGGGGGTGTCGATTGCAGGAGCTTCGGTGTTGGTGTCGGCAGAATTATGCACCTGGCTGTCGTCAAGATCCTCGGCCTCGCCCAATAGCTCCCTAACCTCTACACAACTCCGGGGAAATATCCCACTAAAGACACGGGCTTCCAGAGTTTGTCCTTTGACGGATGTCAGTCCCGAAAGCAGGCTTGGGGGGGCAACCAAGTAGCCCCTTAGCCAGTTACCATCATCAGTCTCTTCAATGATGTACAGCTCATCGCCAATCTCAAGGGGGAGATCTGCAGGGTCGGAGGGTTGAAAGGGAAATGTGGCAATGGCAAAAGCGATTCGCGGAAGTGGTTGCCACAACATGATGGCTAAGATTTCGGGGTGCTTCCAAATGGTATGTCGAGAGGCTTAAGATTGTGGTGATGCTGTATTTTGAAGCTTTGTTGGTGGTGAAGGATATAGCGAAGGGTCTGTTCTTGTTCTTGGCACAGTGTACATCTATCGGCCAAGTATCGCAAGGGGTTATGGGATAAGGTTTTAACGGAAGGGGTATCGTGCGTGTGGTTTTTTGAGTCTGAAGACGATTTTCAGGACTGTCCAGGAAAAAAGAGCAAAAATAAAAGATCAAAAAATAGAGAGAAACAATAAAAGATCAAGAAAAAAAAAAAGGCAAGAATAGGGCTCAGAAAAGAAATACAAAGAAGTGAAAAGAAATCATCAAGCGTAGACTGTAAAAGAGAGAGAAAAAAAAAAAGTCAGGAGTAGTTCGGGTCTGGTTCTTGGCTGAAAAGAGCGAGCCAAAGCAGACGAACGACGAAATCCACAGCAACGCAGCAACAAGGGAATAAAAAGTGAACAACTTACAAGCAAAGTCGAGCCAGCAAACTTCGGAGCCAAGAAAGATGATGGAAGGAAAGATGAGATATTTGTGTTGCAGATCGAGAGGAAGGGGAATGAAAAGAGTACAGAGTAGATACAGAATAGATACGTTTCAAGAAGCCGAGAAATGGCTTCCTCGCAGTCACGACTTCAGACAAATAGAAACAGGAATGTATTCCTTTTGAAAGACGAAAAGGTTTTTGGGACACCCAGTCGAAGTGGCAACCTTACCTTAGCAACAGCATGAAGAAAGATAGAAGAAGGACCAAAAGCTAAAAGAGCAAGCAGCCCAAGCAAAGCCAAAGCCAGAGCCAAAGCACCGAGATCGAGACAAAAGGAAGGGAAAAAAACAAATGAATAAATAATAAAAATAAAAGAGAAGGAAAAAGGAGCTAGGACCTTGCCCAAAAAAGGTTAAACCAAGAAGGTGAACCACGCGGGAGCCACAACGAGCGTAAACGTCCCACGTCTAGATGCCACCATTTATTGGGTTCTCTGCTTTGGGCTCGCTGGCTCGCACAGACGGGGCAGATGAAAGACGGAGAAAAACGAAAGAAACACAGAACGGACGAAGATACAATGCCAGATAGAGAAATGAGAAAGGATATGGGTTGAAGTAATAAGAAGAAAAAAACAGTATTGGGACGGACAGACTGCGACAGGAGCGATTAGGGTTTGAAACAAAGGGTCGGATATAACAAGAGAAGGACGAGAAGGCGAGAAGATGAGCAGGCGAGAAGACGAGAAGGCGAGAAGACGAGAAGATGAGAAGGCAAGAAGATTAGAAGATGAGGACGAAGAGACGGGGAGAGCACGAGAGAAAAGAAAAGTAAGAGGGCAGCAATGGAAAGAGAACAACCGAAAAACGGAAGTTGTGGCTTGACTCTTCGGTTTGGCTATTGCCTGGTCAAATCGGAAAGAAAACGAGCGAACGAATGAACGAACGAACGCGCCTGCCAACAATCGCAGCGGCAACAACAACAACAACAACAGTAAGAACGGAATCAGTAAAATAGAAAGAGCAAAAACACAGCAAACAAGACACAAACAGCGCCGGTGACAAAAGTTACTTTAGGAAGGAACGCCCTGGATGCTGGTGATAGCTTTGCTCTCTTCTTCCTCCCCTAGAAACGAGAGTACAATGCGACCCATGTATACGTATGTACCGTACTTACACACATACACCGATGTACAGACATGCATGCGACATGCATAACTGAGCTCAGAACAGACATTTACGTACCACTGGCTAGTACTGATCTTCCAGGGGCTTTCCCTCCCAGAAGTTTGGATATATTCTTCCAGCCTAAGCAAGCCAGTGTCTACTGGGGAAATAGGAAAAGGCGCAAGACATCACGCGAAGGAGAAAAAGAACAAGAACAAGAAAAAAACGAAGAGGCCCCACGTTCATCTAATCCATCCGACTATCATCATGTTTTGGCACAGTTACAGCCGCACTGAGATTTTCTTAAGGGGACGGTGTCACTAGACAGACGCACGCACACATGTAAACAGACTAGAGTCAGTGCTTCAGGATAATATACCCAAGCAGACCACCCCTAAGGCGGGCTACACGACACAGCATTGGGGTTGGTTGGCTGTATCACTTGTTGCAGCCATGTATGCTGTATTGTACCTGGGTTGTACCTGTGTTGTACCTGTAACCGTGCATGTATGATATGTACATACCCGGATAAAACCTGTTCTTTATAGGGGCAACTACCCTGGAGGTAGGGGGGAAGGAGCATTGGGGCGACGGGGTCTTGAGGGACAGTGCAAAGACCAGTGCCAAGACTTTTGGACAATGACTGAGGACGAACGAAGAACAATGGTTACATGATGGTAAGCTGAGCGAGTTGGCCGACTGTAAGGAATAAAAAATCATGTAATACGGAGATGATAAAAGGGCATTGAGAGGCAAAAAGAGACTGGTATGTCTGTCTCTTGTGGTCTTCTCCCTTTTCTGTACTACCCAGCTCCCTCACCGCTGTCTGTTGCCATCTCCGCAGCATCATGTTACAAAAGGCAGAAAGAAAAAGGAAAAAAAGCCAAAGCCAAAGCAAAAAGCAAAGATAAAAAATAAAAAATAAAAATAAGAACGCAAAAATCCAACTCAAAAATCAGCCGGAAAAAAAGCAACAGCCCCCAAGACAAAGCGCGAACTGGACTCGGTGCACACATCCACCTCCCCTCCCGTTGTCTCAGATGCCGCCACAAAACAAAAGCACAGCAGCCCATACTGTGGCGCTTGTTATGCTCATTTATTTGTTCCCTTCCTTTTAGCCTCTGGCTCAGCCACAGCCTGCCCAAGTTAGCTTAGCAATACCAATCAAACTCGACCAATCGACCGCTATCCAACATACAGTAGCGTGCTCTCCCCCCCCCCCGAGGCGGGCTAATATCAGGGGTAAGTTAATTAGCAGCACCCGCTAGCTTGCCTACTTACCCATTGTCGGTCGGTTCTGGATTGTGCTTTGTGCTTTAGTCTATCCCCAAGCTCTCGTTTTCATTAGCTCGAAGTAACCCTTACTTTTACAATGAAAACTTTCGTGTCCTTGACACAGCGGAAAGCATCCACAAAGTAATCTGGCAGCTAAGTGAGATCGGCCATCCAAGTAACAGCACACAAATATAAATAAAAACTCTGGTGCCTGGGTTGATTTGATAAACCCTAGCTGAACCGGCTTCATTAGCTTCCCGAAATTTCACGTCTGTGCGGATCGCAATTAGCATGCAGTCACTTTAGATGAGACGAGGCAAGAAACCCAGATTGGAACGCCTCCCTTGGATTGCTCTTTTCTTCTTTCCCTTGCCATTGGTTCTCATTCAGTCTCGTTCGTGTCAAACCTCAACCTTCATTTCGTCTTAGTTCAGCGTTCAAGGGCCAGGGCCGGACTACTTAGGGGAACCTAATCTATTATAGGATGCTGTGTATAAGAAGTCCTGTTGGGATTTGGACCTGAAATTGAACGTATTTAAAGTTTAAGGGAACTCCTCTGATCAGGCGTAGGCGGATCGACTACTCACCTCGAGAAGCACGAAAACTAATAACGCCAGGGTTGACCATGAATTTCTTTTACGTCTACTGAAATCGCCAAGATCAAATGACGCCGCATTTGTTACCGGCCGGAATTGACGCTCTTCGGGGCTGACCACTGGCTTTAGGCAAGAGAAGCGCCTGTGCTTCCAAGCAAGCTTGTTACTCGCCTTCCTCCTATAGTCGTCTCATAGCAAAGAAAGAAGGAAATACCCTGAAATACCTTGAGCCTACAAATGGGACTAACCCTCAAATTTCCCACACATTCGTTCCTCAGGAAAACTTGCCACGCTTCTTGAAGCCGTAAATATTACAAACACAAGACGGCAATGCCCAATGCAGTCTGGGAAAACCCTTCCAAAGTCCACAGACGGGGAAAAAAAAAGGTATGGACTATGTGAACCCTCAAAATTTAGTCTTGAGTGTGAAGATGGACTCCTTAAGTTGGCGATCGCGAAAGATGTGAAAAAGGGGGCGAGGCCACGACGAGGGAGTCAACCAAAAAGAAGAGAATGAAAAATGCTCATCGCTGTTATAAGCGTTGTCCTCTAGCAGCCCAAAAGAAGGGAGGCACCAGACCTCCAAGATACCCCCAAGAGTTGTAAGTAAGTGAGCTTGAATCTGTTTATCGTCTACGGGAATCACTGAGACTAAACGACGCCGGATTGGCTACCGGGAAGACTTGACCCTCTGCAAGGTCGGCTGAGGAGAAATAGAAAGGAAAGAACAGAAAGCAAACAAGCAAGCAAAAACAGTAACCAGGACGATATAAACAATACAAAGGAGAAGTAGAAAGAAAAGCACAATGTAGCTCGGCACTCCCACTTTTGAGAAAACACACCTTTCGCCGTGCCGTCCCGTTTCACGTGCCAACTCAAAAAACCCTTCACTTAGGGCCCAGTTTCTCTGTCAGCTATCTGCAGCTCTTGGGCTGATCACAATCTGAGACCGGACGCCATATGTCTCTATATTCACATGGTTGAGCCGCACGTGATAGTCTTCGAAGCCGCCGTGTCCGGGGCGTGCTGCTAGAATTCGGCCGCTTGTAGCCCTGTGAAACCCCCTTCATCCAGTTGATGTCATAAGGCCTCGGTTGGGTCAGCGCTACACCAAGGTGTCTAATCTCCGAGCAGCTGTTTTTCATACAGTGGCGGAATTTTGCTTTGAAGGCTTTGCTTCTCCATTTTCTTGCCGCTGTCAATGATATTGTCACCTTTGGAGCTAGAAGGTCTTCAGTGGCAGCTCTAACTGCCTTGAGGGCAGCAACCACTTCCGCATCCACCACTTCCCTGTGTCTGCCGCATGAGCTATTACCCTGTACGGGCACTTTTCGTCGGTAGTAGATGGCCTAGTCTGCACCAGTGTCTCGATCACTATTCTGTGAGACCTCCGATTAGACCCATATTGCGCCCCGTGCCTTGGCTGTCTCTTCCTTCTCAGCTTTTCTGCCAGCAACTCGGTTGGTTCCTGTTCGTCTGACCAAAGTTTTGTCGAGTTCCTGATCGGGTGTGATAACAGGACCTCCGCCTTATCGATGCTCCCGTCTATTGTTGTCAGGTGTGTCTTGAAGCTTGGGCTAGTGTCCTAGATGATGCCGAACCATTTTATTTCTTTCTCCGGGCTCAGTATCGTTCCATTTGGGAGTCGCAGCCCTGTATTCATGCTTGGGAGCTTACAGCTGGCTAGTGTACAGATGCATGACACCTATATTGCTTCAATCTGTCCGCAGTTCATTTTCTCTGCACTGCTCGACTGCCGCCCATTGTCCTCCTCAATGGAAGCCCTCCTTCGACCGAGAGGGTAGCTTTATTATCTGACCAGAAAGAGCTTACCTATTTTCACAAGGACTCTGGCTACTATTATGTCCTCAAGTCGCCCGTCTGCCCTTCTGAGCACTAGGGTTTGAGACACCATAAGGGTTCACAGAAGGAGTCTTAGTATCTGATAAAGTCAAAATAAAACCGCGAGCTCAGGTGACGCAGTGGTAGCGTGCGAGACTGCAGTTCTTGAAGTCATCGGTTCGACTCCGGTTCTGAGCTTATCTTTTGCACTAACCTTTTTACCATCTTGTTGTGGCAATTAACTCAACTCACGTGGAAGAACCCTTTTCTTTTGAGCAAATGGGGGTTTTTTTGGTAGCAAAAATGGACGGGAACGACGAAGATCGGGGTATCAATTCTTTTAGATGAAGAGAAAGTAACAAGAGAGGGAAGGAAACAGCCAAAGAGCCCAATATACAAGAAATAATGAGAAAAGAAAAAAAAAAAAAGTAAACAAATGGTAGAATAGAAAATAGGGTAATGTTACACAGTATAGATTCATCGCCTTGCATCGTCATTGGGCCATCATCAAAGGTCGTCCACGCATGTCACGTCGCACAAGAACTCACAAACTCACATCATACGCTGGCTCGCGTACCAATAGCGTGCCACATCTGTTCCCTTGCCTGTCTTTTTTGACAACCAAGTCTCAAAAAACTCCTTCCCGTTCTTGTTCTTCAGGGCGAGCTGGTGGAATACCAAGGACAAAAAAAGATAACATAGAAGGAAGGGAAGAAATAAAAAAAGGAGAACTCGCCTCACCTTGAAACGTCGAGAGGGCCTTTTTGCATTGAAGCATGAAGAGAGAAGAGACATGTTCTCCCTGCTTGTCGCGCCGCAGTGGCCTAGACCGAGCCGGCTCTTGCTACTTTACACTATGATAAT